>SZWC01012479.1:4973-15664 GCA_023375785.1 Penium margaritaceum | reverse complement strand
AGTTGCTCTTCCATCATTGTTTGCCTTGTGCTATTGGTATTGGTGAGCTTGGCATGCTCGCTCCCTTGCCCCCTTTCTCTTCTTTTTCTCTCTGTGTGGCCGTGTTCAGGTCCAGTGCCTTGCAGCACAGCCTTGAACCTCATACCCACCATACATTTCCCTGCCCACAAGGGCATGGGAAGCTTTGCCAAGCTTTTCTTTGGTAGAGTCTTCACCTGCTCATCACGCTTGTTGGCAATGGTCAGAATGCCACATTACAAGAAGAGCTGCAGTAAGAGGGCACTGCTCTTGAAACCGCCCTCAGAGGACAGCGCAATGTAGAAGGAAAACTACAAACTAAATTGGGTGACCAAGAAACATATGCTAACCACATAGCAGACCTGGTCCTCAACCGCTTACAGTCTGCGCTACTGATTCTACTCGCAATGTTGTTGCTTTCTCCACCTCATCTGCTTTTGTACCCAATGCCTCTGGCTCTCTCACTTCCAACCCTCTCATCGTCGTTGCTGCTACACGTGTAGCTGCCGCCAGGGCACTTGCATTGCCCCCACATCGCAAGCCTGACTTTGACTTAGCAACGCCTCATTTCACCTCTTAGCTCACCTTCTCTTCTCACGAAGTTCGCTTTAGTGCATTGGACACAAGGTGAACAGCTCCGAGAGTAACACCACGAGCCTAACCTCTTCAGCAAGCCCATGTTTTTCTCCCAACCAATGGACATTCAGTACGTGATGTCCTCCCTCACATTCGTGTTGGACCCAATGATCTCACTAATGACACTAGGTCCTACAATGCTGACATCGCACACCTCACACATGTTGATCCCATCGGTGCTTACGCTCTCATTAAGCGTCGTACTACTGTCATAGGCTAAACCAACCAGAGTGTCCTCACTGTGCGGTTCAACACATTTTCTATGCATATTGATGAGACTGTGGATGCCTATTAGGCCCGTAGTCTCTGCTTGCTGCATGACCTTAGCAAGGCAGTCCGTGGAGAGCTCCCTTTAGCTCTCTCCATTGTCAACGGCCTCATCCCCAAACTGTCTGTCATCTTCAAGGAGCTGAAAGCATCCAAGCTCGAGCAACTTGCATCCGAAGCCCCACCCGGCATTGTTGCTTTGTGGGCGTTTACAGTCCATCGCCTCACCGACTGGTGAAGCGCAATGAAGAACAAACGCATCCATCGTGTAGCAGTCGCAGCTGCTAGCACTTCACTCCCTTCGTCCTGAGCCTCCTCTACCTCATCCTCCTCACCCTCCACACCAGCCACCTCTTTTCTCAGTCATGGAGGAGGGGGTGCTCGTGGTAAGGGTAAGGGCAAGGGTGTAGGAGGCTCCGGCACCAGTGGCTTGTCTGGCTGTGGTAAAGGGAGGGGGTCTGGTAGCTCCTCCTCTTCCACGTCCACCCCCAATACCGTCACGTGCTGGAACTTTGGCATTACGAGTAACTCTACAAAAAAGTGTCCAGTGCCACCGAAAAACAAACGTCTTGCATGGGCTATGTAAGCGCATTGGACACGCACCTCTAGTAGCTATAGAAGCTCTTCTCGCAGTACCTCATCTACAAATACCGCAGTCCACCGGTGTCCACCAATGCAACAGTCTATAGCACTTCTGTAGCACCACCTCTACCTCCTCATCCCTGGGGTTGGCCCCCAGGGTATGGGGAACCTTTCTACTATGGTCCCCCCACCGGTCCATACACTCCACCCTCGTGGGCCTCTCCCTTCTACTCATCTTGGCGCTCCTCCTCTAGTGTTGTCATCACCCTTGACCTGTTTGTGGATGATCGTCAGTTGGAAGCTTTCCTCTCCCATGCCATCCACCACTGCCATCTCTATGAGCAGGGAGGTTAGAGTAGGTGTTCATGGTCGGAGTCACTTGCGTGTGTTATTGATGTGGCCTTGCGTACTTTTGCATTTGGTCATGTCCAGGGTTGTCTCATAGATTGAGGAGTGGCAGTCTTTCCACTTACCTCATTGTCTCACTGCCTGTGGTCAGAGTCTTCCACCTCACGCTGTCGTTGCTAGTCAATTGTGATTCTACCACTATGATACCATCACTATTCCTGTGTCGGGTGGCTTCTGGATCCTTGACTCTAGAGCCACCCATCACATGACTTCGTCACATTGTTTGTTTGCCTTGCTTGGTCCTGTTGACTGTGTCCGCTTTGTCTGCGCTGGCTTCGGCCAACTTCTTCTCGTTTAAGGCGTTTGGATTGCCCACTTTGTCAAGTCCAGAGGGGAATTGTTCTTGCCTGATGTGCTGTATGTTCCCTCCCTTCAGTTGAGTCTTCTCTTTGTTGCGATGCTGGATGACCAGGGCATGGATTTCTCCTCTAGCCGCAGCATTGCCTCTGTTTCTCATTTTACTTCTTGTCGCATCTTACCGCAGGGCACCCGATGTGATTGCCTATTTTGCATTCCATCCTTTGCCCCTACCCCTGCAACTTCTTCTCATGTTTACGTGGCTCGCTCACTCTCCCATACACACATGCAGCTGCTACACCACTAGCTGTGCCACATTCACACTGCTGCCATTGACAGTCTACTTTGTGTGCTTCCTGTGGATGGCCTTGATACTGCCCCTATCTTAGTGAGTGTCTCAAATGCGCTCAAGGCAAAATCCATCGCTCCCTGCTCTCCACGTCTAAGTCCCGCACATCCTACCCCTTGACGTTCTGCATGCTGATGTCATGGGACCTCTCCTTCACGAGGCTCTGGAGGGGGTTCGTCGCTATGTCCTCAATCTCACTGATGACTTCTCCCGCATGCGTTGGGTCTTTCCTCTCAATTGAAAAAGTGATGTTTGTTCCACCTTTGTGTCCTGGCTCCCTCCGGCTGAGCTTGATTGTGGTCGCCGTCTTCGTGCCTTTCATTGTGACCATGGCTGGGAATTCATAGGACCCACTGCTCGTTTCCTTGTATCCCGTTGAGTGTGTATGGAGCCTACGGCTCCATATACACCTCAACAAACGGGGTTTCTGAACGCTCGAACTGTACCCCCAGTGACGGTGTCCGTACCCTCCTCCATGCCTCCGACCTTCTTCCTCTCTTCTCCTTTGAGGCGATGCCCTACATGCCACGGGTTTGGAACCATGTTCTCCACGGTCCTCTCCCTTATCATGTCACCTTGTTTGAGCATTGGTATGGCCGTATTGCTGACCTTCGTCTTTCTTGCATCTTGGGCTATGTTGCTGCTATGTGGCTCCTAGAGGACATTTGGGATAGGAAACTCAGTCCACGTGCATGTCTGTGCACCTTCTTTGGGATATCTGCCCTTTCCAAAGCGTGACACTTCTGGGAGCTCGATCGTACCCGTGTTGTTGATTCCCACGACCCTCTCTTCTTTGAGGATGTTTTTCCTCACGACTTGTCTCGTATTACTCCACCCTCTTCCCAATCCTTGCTTCGCCATTTGGAGGGGGGGTGGGTTTGCCTCCACTTGTAGTCTCGCAAGGGCCTTTCCGTTTCCCACTACTTTGGTCCCTCCTCCCACTGGTCCCTCCCCTTCTCCCACTTCTCCCATCACTAACGCTCCCAGTTCTGCGACTTGACCTTGTCCGGCGGTGTCACCGTCCCTTTATCCGTTCGTTTCCTCCGAGTCCTTGCCAGCGCACACTAGCACTCCGACACAGCACTTAGCTGATGTCTCTTCACAGTCATCCCCATGGGTCACTCCTGACCCATCTCTGACGCCTACTCTACATAACTCAACTTCCGTTTGTGGGAAAGAATCCTCTCCTGTCTCTCATACCCTTCCAGTCAGACCAGAGCCATACACTCGTAGGGGACGACTTCACTCTCTCCTATACCACTCTGCTTCTCAGTCCTCCCAGCCTTCTCAACGTTGCACTCATTCAAGTGCATCCTCCACCGCACCTGGCTCCTCTGCCAGACCTACATGCCTGGATGCACTCGGACTGGCTGTCAGTGTCGTCCACCCTAATCATTCTGTGTGCTATGTCCTTGTGGCAAATGAGTTCCACATTGCCGTTGAGGCCTCAGTTGTTGGCTACGTCGCCCCCTGTGTTGTAGCAAGTGGGCTGCCTTCACTTCCCCCAGAGACAACCAATGTTCGACAAGCTGGTGATGCGATCGATGTCGACCTCTGGGAGAAGGCCATGCAAGAGGAGCTCACCGCCCTCAAAGAGCATGGGATCTTTAAACTTGTTGATCTCCCACCAGGTCATCTTGGCTCGTAGAGTTCTCCGACGCAAGCTGAAGCCTGATGGTAACATCGATAGGTATAAGGCTAGACTCATTGCCAAGGGCTTGTCAGAAAACGGCCCCCGGGTGGAGGCAGTTCCAACATGGCCCGACGGGTCTTTTACGTTCACGGCTTCTTTTGTGCAGGTTCTGAGTCTAAGCGTGAGCTTTTTGGTCGCCTCACGTTGTTTCTGGGAGTTGAAGGCATTTGTGAGACAGTCACGTTTGCGAAGGGAACAACGCGATTTTGCATTAGTTTTTTAACATGGAAATGATTTAAACATTTGTAGGGCTAGTCATGAGCTCTCTAACGCACCAAACCGTGCACAATTTGGATAACCGTAGCTCTCGCTACGTCAGTCAAAGCGCAGCACCCCAAACCAGCTGCTCACTCGGCGGCGCGCACCATGTCCCCCGCCGAGGCGCCTTCACACATCAAGGATCCATCAAAAACGCCATTCCGGAGGCGCAGATGTCCCTACGCGTAGTGGCGGTGCCCCTTGCGCCTTTGGGGTCTGTTTCGATGAGTTAATCATCGAGTTTGGTGATGGGGATGGATGTGGGTCGAAACCTGTTCGCGGACCTGCAGTCGGAATTTTGACGAAGTCCCCGAGTAACAAAATGTAGTATTGAGTTCCGGACGCCGAGCCAGAAATTTGGCTAAGTCCCCCAGTAACAAACTGCACTACTGGCATCCGGCAGATCATTCGCTGGACGCCTCGGCAGCCCTTCCGGAGCAAAGTCTCCAGATGGACTTTTGTTACTCGGTCAGGTGGATTATCCACCTCTGGTCGAACCGCGGCCAACTCCCAGAGCCGTCGCGTACACCCCAACTTTGGAAGCCCATATCTCCCTCGTTACTTGTCCAATTCCGGTGAAACAACTTCCACCGGATTCAGCGACTCGTCAACTTCCAGGGGCAATCCTCGAGTCACCAGATCCGTCGACAAGAAATTTCCTCTCTCTGGCGGCTCGTCAACGCCTCCCAGCGCCGCATTTGGGCATGCATAGGGGCAAATCTTCAATAGGGCTTCTCTCAAGTCCTTGGCATTGACTTTGATGAGACACTCCAGTCGGGCGGTACACCACGACATGTGTTCTCTTCAGCCTAGTCGTCTAGCATGACTGGGAACTGGAGCAAATGAACGTATAAAATGGGTTCTTACACGTATGACTGGATGAGGAGATCTATATGGTGCATCCACCCGACTTTAGTGATGGTACGCGTAAGGTCTGGCAACTACGTAAGGCCCTGTACGGGCTTTAGTAGACGCCTTGCTGTTGGAACATGGAGATCTCCTCCACACTCGAGTGAGGCGGCTATCACTGCAACACTGTCGACCCAACACTCTTTCAAGGTGCACCTTTAGAGCCCCTTGTGGTCATTCTGGTTTATGTCGACGATTTTTCTCATTGCCTCGCCTAATCCTGCCGTTGTGCAGTTCATGAAGTCTCTCCTATAGTCCACCTAAAAGATGAAGGACTTGGGCACAGCTCGAGTGTTCCTTCACATGGAACTCGAGTGTGACCGCTAGCGTCTCACACTACATGTACACCGGGTTTCCTACATACGCAACCTGGAAGAGTGATTTGCCTTCTTGTTGACTGACACCCCTACTGTGACCACACCGATGAATCGAATGAATCAGCTCCAACTAAAGTCGCTTGACACATCCCAACATGGAGAGCTTTTCAACGTCACCCACTATCTCAGCGTGAATGGTTCTCTGATGTGCCTTGCCACCACCACCCATGCGGATGTAGCCTTCTCCATCAACTTCCTTGCTCAGTTCTCCCAACAGCCTTGTCAGAGAATTCTTGAGGTAGCATTGTGTGTCCTTTCCTACGTGCTCTCCATGGCACGTGTAAGACTATGTTATAGAGCACAGCCCTCTGTGGTCGTTTACGGATTCACTGACAATGACTGGGCTCATGAAATAGACATCTGCATATGCACTGGCTACATCTTTCTTCTTGGTGGGGCTGCTGTCTCTTGGAAAATTGGGAAATAGGGATGTGTTGCACGCAGCTCCCATGAGGTAGAGTACGTAGTGCTCGGTGTAGGTGAATGTGAAATTGTGTTGTTGTCATGCCTACTATAACATCTTCGTGTGCCCATCCGCTACATCACATTGTGCTGCAACAATCAAAGCACCAATGCAATGACTGAGCATGATGGCATGCATCACTCTCGCACTGAGCACATCAATATTGAGCATCACTTCGTATGCAAACGCGTTGCCGCTAGAGAAGTTCACGTTGTTTGGGTCGACACTTGTAAGCAGCTTGCAGACTTTCTCACCAAAGCTCTTAGCTCTGGAATGTTCAAGGCTGCAGTGCATGCTTTTGCCCTGCTACATGAACGTGATACCCCTGGTTGATGTGCATACTCTTTGTTTGTCACTAACAGTGGTGCGTTTTTGTGATGCCTTGCTCTCATTGGTGTGTGGGGTGTTTGTCTATGGATCATGGGGGAGTGTTGGTTATGAATGTACGACACGCAAGTGACCTCTTGACTCCCCCCACATGCACACACCATCATTGCAGGTGAATAAACTGCTGTGAAGCTCAAGGCACACACGTATTAGACCAAGCATCCCTGGCGTCTCTGCCAGGTACAAGATTGGCGCTAGCTGCATCATAATCTGATGTGCCTAAGAGCAAAGGTGCTAGTTTCAGCATTTTTTACTAGCACTCACTTGTCTAACATAGGAAAGTCACATTAAAAGACATGCATTCACGTACGCTTGTGGTCGATGTGGTTTTCTTAGTGATGACATGCATGCCTAGCTAGGAGTGGTTGTGTTGTATACCGGGTTCTTGATCGTATAGAGCCACACTCTTCGTTTTACCGGATTGTGAGATAACCGCGACGGCAATTTGCCGACCAGCTCGGTTTGGCCCTGGGGACGTGGCCGGGCCCCACGTTGAGCCACTTGCATGGGTGGCCAGGTCCATTGGTTCCTATGACCTCACTAGCTCGTGCCTCGCTCAACCTTTGTTGACTTTCGCTGAACTTTACATAAGGGTTCTTCCTACTTGCCATTCATGCCGCCACGGATCCATGGCATTCCTGTGCATGCTAGATGGCTGAAGCCAACAGTCACAACTACCTACACTCCCCACTCCCAGACTCAACACTAGAAAAACCCAAAAACACACCGGTTGATAACAAACAAGCACATGGCCAGTTGTAAGGTTTTGTGACGGACAAGAAAAGAACAGAAGTCATTTTCCTTCCATGTGCCACGAGGTTGCCACCTCACACACAGCCATGTATTCCCTTGCAACATTATGGAATCTCCCCCATAATGGTGTAGCCTGTGGCAAAGCCTCTCCATGGTCAGTTCCATGCATCAATGCAGTGAGTGTGCAACGAGGCCAGAGGTCACTACATGTGTATGACACATAAAGCAACACTCCCTCATGACCCACAACCAGCGCACACACACAAAGACTCAGGAGTACAAGACAAACGGCACAAGATGTGACACAAGATTGCATACATGCGCAGGCACGGCCCATCATCCTGGAGCTTCACGAGCACATAACAGACTAGCGCCGTGGATAGCTGCCTTGAAGTCATTATTGCTCTTTGCTCTCAGGTGTTGACCTAAACAACTTGGAAATCCCTTGCAGCTACACGCTCACGCACAAAGTGATACTCCACAGTGTTTTTCTTAGTACAATTGTGATGCATACCTTGTTCTCAACAATATCCGTCATACTCTAGGTGTCATAATGCAATGTGATGCAATGGATGGGGACATGCAATCGCTGTAGCAGCCAACACATCCAGACACTCTCACACGTGCCTGCACTAAAAGCAATGTACTCTAACTCGCTCAAACTATGTGGCACATATCCCTACTTACCATTTTTTTACGAGACGGTTGTCCCCCGAACTAGGACAACGTATCCATTTCAACTACGAGCATCTGCATCATGGGCCCAATCGTTGTCAGTGTAATCATTGACAACAATTCATGGTTGTTCTTGGTAGGAGAGAACAACCCAAGTACTGTATAGTGCATACCTGATGACGCTCAACGCGGCCTCCATGTGTGAGAACGTGGCCTGGGCCTGTGTGATAAATGAGCTAGGAAGTTCACCACAAAGCTGGTATCCGCCTTGGAAATGGTCGCTAGGTACATGAAGGATCCTATGAGGCATAGATAGCTGGTCACGTCCACAGTCTTCCTCAGTTTCGACACCTCCAACGTCTTCAACAACCTTTGTCTTGCTGGAGTCACCGGTGTCAAAGTAGTGGGTAAAATTTTGAGAAGAGACATGAAGAATTCCCCCAAGCTGCATACGGATGCGACAAGATGGATGTGGAGGAAGTGACGAGCTTGATCACGCTTAAGCTCCATGCCTAGAAAGACACGATTCGGCTTAAAATATTTCATGTTGTATTCAAAGTGCAGCAGTGACTTCAAAGACTTCGCAGACTCACGACTAGGTGATGTGATGAGCAGGTGCTTCACATAGACGGTGATGGTGACAAATGGTGCTGATGGTTGAGAAAAAAAGAGGAACGGATCCACTGAGATGCATCGGTAACCTCCCTTTTCTAGGGATGCAGTGCTCTCCTAGTTCCAGCTTCAGGGCGATTGTTCTAGGCCATAGAGGGCCTTCTGCAGTCACTAAAATTTGCTGTTGTCCTTTGAAAAACTAGTGGGTTGGACCATGGAAATCTCCTCATCCAACCGTCCATATCAGAACGTGTTGTCCACGTCCATCTCTTCCAGTTCCCAGTCATGGTAGACACCAAGGATAAGAAGAGCTTTGGCTGTAGTGTAACAACCGATGCATGTGAACGTCTCATCAAAGCCAATGCCTAGAACTTGGGAACCCTCAGGCATCCTAAGGCATGCTTTGGAATTGTCAAGTGAACCGTTTGGCTCGTGCTTCCGGTGGAAGACCCAATGGGCATCGATGGCTTTGTGCCAGGTTGTCAAGAGCATTCAAATTGCCCCAAGTAGGAGCCTCCCACTTTTGGGCATCATAGGTTGCGCATGCTTACAGGACCTTGGTAGGTTCATGTGATAGAGTTGTGGTGGCCACAGTGGTGTGACACTCAGCAATGCTACTAAGGAAATCCACCTCCAAATTACGCTCGTGCTCAATCGTAAGGAGCGCATATCCAAGGGTAGAAATGGGCTGGACATCCTGAGTGGCCAAGCCTAGACTGTCCATGCCAGTAGGCAAGATAGGGGACTGCTCAGTCTGTGAATGGAAAGGACAAGCTGAGGTTGTGGAGGCACTAGAGCACTTAGGGAGTGCTTGAAGGTGCCTGCCTCAGACAAAGGGTGAGATAGGTGCAGGATGAGTGGGATTTACAGCCTGAGGAAGGTCAGTCGCATGAACTGGAGGAGGCGCAAGTGGACTAGACATGATGGTAGTAACAGGGCTGGATGGAGCCACTGAGGAGTGAAATGGAGACACAGAATTAGATGAGACAACGGATGTGACAAGAGAGGACGTTGTTCCAGACGAGCTGGAAAATATGGACGGAGAGGACGTTGAAGATGGTGTTGTAGTAAAACGTGATGACTAAGCAAGAGACGAAGATACAGGTTGTAAAGAAACAAGAACACAGACTACAAAGGCGATAGGACTGACTCCCCCCCTCCCCATCTGAGAGAGTAGTGAATGGAGGTATTGGAAGAGCGACGACTAACTTCAACGAGAAACACAGACTAAAAAATGCGTATCATGGGGCTTGATGACATGCTCATGAGCAGGGTCCAAGAAGCGCCAGGCTGGGATGACATGCTCAGACGGGGACAAAGACGGCCAGGAGAGGAGAGCTTGCCATCACACAAGTCCTTAGGGAGCCAGATAGACGCAATTCTTCTCCATCTCCAAGAAAAACGTAGATTTGCCTGCATGCCATGCCTACACTCAAAGGCCATGACAGTACAAGGGAGAGGGCCATGAGGGACACGGTTCCACAACCAATTCATATTACTCATGACCTCAAGAGGGGGCTGACGAGACTCGGAAAGTAGATTACGGACACCATCAGTGAGAGTGTGATTCCAGGGGGGAAAATTCCATTCCACCCCTTCAGAATCAAGGAGCTAGGCAATGGGTCCAAGGAGCCTACTACCATGGTCACTACAAAAGACACGCAACAAACGTAGAAAACCATGCTCAACTTGAAAAGGCCAAGACTGAATGACAGAGAAACATTGCTCCTCTGACAAAGACCCAGCGAAGGCGGGAGAAGTCATGGCTGAGACACAAGATGTAGTGTCTGAAATTTCCAAGGAGGTCATGGGGAAGGGGGCCCATGAAATCAGCGTGCACACGATGAAGAGGATGATCGGACTAAGATTCAGAGGAGGATAAAGGAGAGCGATGCATTTTTCCCTTAGCTCAATCAATACAGTTAATGGGACAAGGGGAAGTTAAGGTGGAGGTTGACAGACCAACAACAGGTTGAAGGTGAATCATGCTGCAAAATCAGTGTGCAC
>SZWC01012478.1:9688-30160 GCA_023375785.1 Penium margaritaceum | reverse complement strand
TATTGAAGCATTCTGACACTTTGCCTTGTGTCTCCTAGCCAAACCCTTGCCGTAGTGTGTACGACCTGTGACTGTCGTCACCGTCTGATCAGGCACTGACGCCTAGTCAGCGGCTGCGTTGCTAGGAAGCTTCCATGCATTTTCTCATGGTATCAGAGCAGTGAGATAGTTCTCACTGAGCTGCGCAGCAGAGACGCAGCAGAGCAGCAGTAGTGAGAGTCACCGCTGCAGCAGAGTTCCTGAGGCCTGTCAGAGACAGCCAGTCGCCATCTACGCAGCACCACCCACCACGTGAGATCGCAGTAGCAAAGGTAGCAGCAGCGTTGTGCACCGCCACATGAGGTGCGTGGCGGCTGCAGTGAGTGCAGTCGCCCCTCCCACAGCCGCAGCAGCAGAGCAGTAGCAGCAGAGGCCGAGGCAGCAACAGCGGCGGCAGCAGCAGCGCGGCAGCAGCGACAGTAGTAGCGTAGCACCAGCGGCGACAACAGCAACGCAGCAGCAGCAGCGACAGTCGCGGCGGCAACAACAGAGCAACAGCAGCAGTAGCAACAGCAGCAGCGTGGCAACAACAGCAGCAGCAGCGCGCGACGGCGCCGCAGCGCGCAGCAGTAGCAGCAGTGCAGCCGCTGCTGCCACTACTACATCCGCAGCTACACAGCTGCTGCTGCAACTGACAGAACAGCTGCAGCAGTAGCTGGGCGGAAGCTGTTGTGCAGCTTCCGCGTAGCGTCCACGCGGCCACCGCAGAGCGGCTGCACGCGCGCGCAAATTCGCGAGAAAGAAAACCAAAAAAAGGGGGGGAAAGACAAGCTGACGTCAGAAATTTTGCTTGTTGACGTCATCTGTCGTGCTGACGTCAGCAACCACCTACTGACGTCAGCACCATACTTGATCATTTTTTGTCCGGACAGTCAAAAGTTGCCAACGTTTCAACTCCTCTAGAAAGGCAAATGCTTTTAAAATCCAACAAACTTCATTCGTCGTCCCATATTGAGCGGCGACATGAGCCTGTCCGAAAGCAAGGAGAAGGGACCAGGCGACCCCTCCTCCTCCTCGTCTGGCGTACTGAGTCCACGCTCGCAAGCCATTGAGGACCTGCGCAGCCAGCAGGATGAGATGCGTCGTCTCCAGAGAGAGCATACTGACGCTATCCGCACACTGACTGAGCTTCTGCGCGCTCAGTCCACGGCTCCTCCGCGGATTTCTGAGGGAGCTGCCGGAGTTGCGATCTCTACCCAGCATTCGGTCCAGGCGCCCGTGACAGGCGCTCCGCCCGACCCACCACCTGGTGACCTCCTTGATGATGAGCCACTACACGATGAGCCCTTCATGCCAGGCATCACGGATGATTCCCAAGAGCAGGAGATTCGAGTTCTCCAGGAGCGCCTCCGTCAGCTGCAAACGGGTACCCGTCCTCCACCGATTTCCCCGATACGATCACCTGACTACCCCGGCGATCACCCTCTCCCAGGAGTTTTTTTCGTCTCTCGTCCTCCTCAGCCTGCGGTTGCTCTCCCCACGGAGCGACAGCCTAAGGACTTTGAGGCACCACCTCCACGGTACATCAGTGAGGCTGGTTTCGACTGCTGGGAGATCCTGTTTTAGGTGTGGGCTATATCTGAGGGAGTGTGGCCTTACTACCACAGCCCCTACCGGTCTACAGACCCAGCACGGGCACTGACAGCAGCCCGGGCCATGCGCGGACTTCTCTACGCCATGCCATGCGAGACTGTCGTCAACTTCCGCCCCTTCCTTGGCGAGGCTCGCACAGTCACCGGCGCCAATCCCCGTGGAGGTTGGGATGTGGCGTTATCCCTGCAGGCCGCAAAGACGCATGCCACTCGTGCGTCACACGTTCGTGCTTTCCATTCGCTCCGTCAAGGGCCTGCGGAGTTTGTAGCGGATTACTGGCGACGCGCCATGCATATCCACACGCGTCTGGGGACTCCAGGAGGCACACAACTGTGGGCGCCTTGGACCATTATGCTCGCAGTTCGCCTTGAGTACACCGACATCTTCATACGGTACAGCGACGCTGTCCTCGAGCCTTTCTCAGCCACTCTGTAGCTGCTTCCTTGGGCGCATCAGCTTTTCCTCCAGGTGACTTCAGCCCGTGAGGTAGTAGTAGCGCATCAGGAGCCTTCCCTCACTACAACAGTCGTCGCATCACCACCATCTTCCCTCCTGCAGTCACCCTCATCCACCTCGATCACTACCTCATCTTTCTCCTCCTCTTCGACCCCGCCTACACCCACGCAGACACAGGGCGTTGCAGCAGCTGCCCAGGGGAAGAAGAAAAATCAGAGGCGCAGATCAGGTCACCAGCAGCCGTCATCCAGTGGTAGCAGTGGTCGTTCTGTGCATTGCTACAACTGTGGAGCGCCCATCGCTACACCGAGTGCCAGCAGCCGCTTGACCGGGCGCAGATCACCTGTGGGCTTCAGGCTGCTCATGCTCTTCGTTCCACGTCCGGCGCGTCACCCGTACCCTCCTCCGGACGTGCGGCGGCCACGACTGCAGCTGTTCCTGCGTCCTCACCGGCGAGATGCAACGATCCGGACCCACGCGACCGCACCATCACCGAGCTTCGTCATCCTCTGGCGCTTTGTTTTTAGGGAGGTGCAAGTGTATTGTCATCGCCGGGTGGTTCACAGACTGCTTGTTCATCAGTTCCCGTGGCTCGTGATGACGCGTGTGGGGGAGCACAGTCAGCATGTGATGATGATGGGCCTGACTGCACTGACTGGATTCATGAGTCTCATCTACGTGATGTACGTCGTTCCTCCCCACTGATGGCTCAGCGTCCCTTTGATGCCGAGTGTTCCATTGTTCGTTGTACAGTGACGTCCACCAGTCGTGACTCCGGTGGCACTTGGATCATCGATTCTGGGGCAACCCATCACATGACGTGCCGTCGTAGTGACTTTGTTGTACTCGGTCATGTCACGACTGTCCGTTCCGTTCGTACAGGCTCTGGTCAATCCTTGCCAGTCCACGGTGTGGAGGTTGTATGTTTCGACGGTCCGTCCGGCCCCCTGTATGTTTCTGACGTGTTATTTGTGCCTGATCTTGAGCTCAGCCTGCTTTCTGTGCATGCTTGCACTCTGATGGGTCTCTCTGTGGAGCATACTGCTGATTCAGCAACTGTGACTGCTATTGACACCCGTAGCATTGTCCTGCGTGCTTCAGTCATAGATGACTTGTATCGTATCGCTCAGCCCTCCTCCCCTTGCTCTCCCTCCTCATCCGGTCGCGTTTTTGTCACTGGTGTTCTATCCACGGAACAATAGCGGTTGCTACATCGTCATCTATGTCACGTGGGCTCCGACACTGTGTCAAAGCTCATTCGGACAGAGCCTGCTCTTGGTCTTGACGTGGCTTCTTTCGCGAAGCCACCCAAGATCGAATGCCTTTTCTGCGCTCAGGGGAAGATGCACCGGTGCACCTACCTTGACTCGCGTTCCTGAGCGCTTAGGCCTCTCGAGTTGGTCCACTCGGACCTTCTCGGTCCTCTCCCGGTCGAGTCCTTGCCAGAGAGTGGCCGCTATGTTCTGACGCTGACTGATGACTTCACCCGCATGCGGTGGGTCTATAGTCTACATCAGAAGAGCGACGCCGCCCTTGCTGTTTGGCTCTGGCTCGTGATGGCTGAGCGTCAGTCTCGCCACACGCTACATACTTTTCGCTCGGATCGCGGCGGCGAGTTCCTTGGTGAGATGGACTCCTTCTTTGCGGAGCACAAACTTTTTCACCAGGTCTCCACTCCTGCTACTCCACAGCAAAACGGTGTATCTGAGCTCTGGAACCGCACCATGGAGGATGCGGTTCGCGCCATGCGGTCTAAGTGCGGTCTCCCGGAGTCTTTCGCCTTGGAGGGCTTTGCCTACATGACTTGGGTCTGGAACCGCCTCTCGCATGGTCCGCTTCCGGACCATGTTACACCGTACGAGCTCTGGTTTGGCCACCGTGCTGACCTTCGTCTCGCTCTCGTCTCGGGATCCCTCGCATCCGTGTGGTACACCGAGGACCAGCAAGAGTCCAAGGTCTCCCCTCGGGGTCGCTTGTGTGCCTTCATTGGCATCTCCCCACGCTCGAAGGCCTGGCGTTTTTGGGACCCCACTCGCCGTCCCGTCATTCAGTCTCGTGATGTGTTGTTTTTTTAGTCACTCACATACCGTGATCTGACTTCGATCACAGCCCTCTCCGCAGCCCATGTCCCTTCCTGTGAGGGTCCTCGGCGGATGGGGGAGACTTCTACGCTAGCGATCATCCCTCGTCCGGCTGATGTGTCCGCTCGAGCCCCCTCTCGATCTCCAGCCCTTGATGATCCGGCTATCATCGCCGTCGGTCCAGAGATCTCGCCTGTACAGCCTGTTTCACACCCCACAGGTACCTCTTCTCTCACGCCTCCTCCTGCACCATCACCTGTGTCTACCGGTACCCCTGTTCCTGCGTCTGACCCAATCTTGCCCACTCCCGTTCCTACGTCGGCTGACACTCCTGCCTCAGTGTCCGGGCCAGCCTTGCCTGCTGTCACACCCAGACCCGTATCTCCCACACACTCATCTCCTCGCATGCCATCTCAACCTGCTTCGTCTCAGCCCTCACCAGCTGTGGTCGTACCTGTTCCTGTGGTCGTACCTCTCCCTGAGCCTGAGATGTGCCCCTCGACCTCCGGTTACTCCCGTGAGCCCGATGGCCGCCTGCGACCACTGGACTCCGGAGCTCAGCGAGCGTCGGGTCCAGGACCCAGGCGTTCCACTCGTAGCATCGCGAGCAATGATCCAGGCACAAAGGCCTTAGGCCTGAGCGTCCGCACCGAGCTTTCAGAGGTACATCCAGTGTGCCCTGTAGGGCACGACCTGGTCACTCGCGAGTTCCATATCGCCTGTGACGCAGCAGCTGATCTCGTGGCCGTCAGGCACGACACAGAGGCGTGTGCACTCACGCAGAGTTCCCCCTCTATGGTGCCTGACCCTGGCACATTGAGGGAGGCTCTCTCATCGCAGGATGTCGATGCCTCGCGAGCTGCTTGCGAGGATGAGCTTTGCGCTATCCGAGAGCACAGAGTCTATGAGCTTGTCGACCTTCCCCCTGGAAGGAAGGCGATTCAGGTCAAGTAGGTCTTTCGCAAGAATGTGAAGCCGGATGGCTCACTGGAACGCTACAAGGCCGGCTTGGTCATCAAGGGGTACTCTCAGATTGAGGGAGTCGATTACACTGACACATTTGCCCATGTCGGTCGCATGACCTCAGCTCGAGCTCTGTTCGGTGTAGTGGCTCAGCATGACTAGGAGCTACACCAGATGGATGTGAACAATGCGTTCCTCCATGGCTCTCGAGAAGAGGAGATTTACGTGGCTCAGCCACCAGGTTTTGAGGACGGTGACAAGGTCTGGCGCTTGCGCAAGTCCTTATACGGCCTCAAGCAGTCTCCACGGTGTTGGAACCGGGAGATCACTGGCACTCTGACTCGTGTGGGATACGTACAGAGCGAGGCAGACCCCTCGCTCTTCATCCTAACGACACCCGAGCGATTCATTGCCATCCTGGTCTATGTTGATGACCTCCTGATTACGTCTCCGTCCTTGGAGGCCGTGAAGGAGGCCAAGGCTGTCCTGCAGACAGCCTACAGGATGAAGGACCTCGGTCCTGCATCGGTGTTTCTTGGTATGGAGAACATGCGAAATCGCAGACATCAGACAATGTTGCTGCATCAGGCCCGATACGCACAAGTCGTGGGGGAGCGCTTCAGCGATGTCCTTGGTGCAGTGCCATCCGCTTCCACACCTCTTACGCCCGATGGGCAGGATGCCCTGAAGGTGGATGATCCTACACAGCTGGGGGAGACAGTGGACGTCACCTTGTACCTCCGTCTCATCGGATCTCTGATGTAGCTGGCCACCACCACGCGTCCTGACATCGCATTCGCCGTCAACCTCCTTGCTCAGTTCTCGCACAATCCACGTGCGAGAGCCCTTCACGCGACTGTGCGAGTGGTACGGAATGTGGTCTCTACGCCGTACCTCGGACTCTGCTTTCGTCGGCAGTGTTCGGTGGTCCTTGACGACTACACTGACAGTGACTGGGCTTGGAGCCCTGATGGGCGCAGTCGTACTAGCAACGTGTTTTTGCTCGGTGGTACCACTTTGTCTTGGAGAAGCGGGAAGCAGGGCTGCATTGCACGTAGCTCGTCACAGCCAGAGTATGTTGCTTTGGGCGCATGGGTTGCTGAGGCAATATGGCTGTAGCACTTGTTTCTTGAGCTTGGGCAGTCAGTACCCGCCATTGTGCTGTGTTGCGACAACCAGAGTGCTCTTGCCATTCCCGAGAACTCTGGTGTTTTTCATGCTCGCAGAAAGCATTTTGCGGTTGAGCATCACTTCGTTCGTTATCTGGTGGAGCGACGCGTGATCTCCATCATGTGGGTTGGTACTGACATGCAGTGTGCTGAATTCTTGACGAAGGCACTTGCTCGCGGAAAGTTCCTGGTGGCCATTCGTTCTGTTGGGCTTCGCCCCGTGCGTGAGAGTGGTTGAGTGTGGGATGTGTGTCTAGGTCTCATTTGTTTGTGTCACTCATTATTGTGTTCGTACCAGTGCTGCACGCGTATGGACATGCGTACCATCGGGTCATGGGGGAGTGTTGTGCTTTGTGCCGTTCCTGTACAGTTTACTGTGACCATTCGGCCGTGTCCATACTCGTGCAGATCCCTGAGGCGGNAAGGCACTTGCTCGCGGAAAGTTCCTGGTGGCCATTCGTTCTGTTGGGCTTCGCCCCGTGCGTGAGAGTGGTTGAGTGTGGGATGTGTGTCTAGGTCTCATTTGTTTGTGTCACTCATTATTGTGTTCGTACCAGTGCTGCACGCGTATGGACATGCGTACCATCGGGTCATGGGGGAGTGTTGTGCTTTGTGCCGTTCCTGTACAGTTTACTGTGACCATTCGGCCGTGTCCATACTCGTGCAGATCCCTGAGGCGGATGGCCCTGGTGGCACCGGCGCGAAGACAGGCGGTGGACTACCAGCTTGGAGCTGGCCGACCACTGTACCAGAGCCCTAGATGCCACCGAGACTCTGTGTTGTGTCTTCTACATCTTGCAGGCGCCTTTCGGCGGACTGGCCATGAGGCCTATTTGCATGTTTTTGCATTGTATGTTCACTCTCTGTCGATGGATGCATGCATGTGACCAGTCGTAGCGTCTATCTTTTGATTCTGCACGTCTAGGTTCAGACGGCGTAGTATTTTGACATGTGTGCGCAGAGTTACGGCCAAAACAGTGGTTTTGGGCCAGTTTTAGGACAGCTCTTGGACTGCCGCGTGCGACACCCGCTGTGCGCCGCGGCAGGTGTTTATGCCTTGGACCTGTCATCTGTTATTTCTCTTTGCATATGCTATATTGAAGCATTCTGACACTTTGCCTTGTGTCTCCTAGCCAAACCCTTGCCGTAGTGTGTACGACCTGTGATCGTTGTACACGATCACAGGTCGTGCCTGATCATGCACTGACGCCTAGTTAGCGGCTGTGTTTCTAAGAAGCTTCCACGCATTTTCTCAGTATGTACAAGTGTCAAGTTACAACTGAGGCATACTCGGGGTCGTTGGGTCGATTGTTGAGCGACGCATGTGGAGTCCTGTCGTGAGTGGTCAGATTCGAGAAGCTACGCCAAGAAGTTGGGGGGCTTCGAGGATCGACAACGAAGATCTGAGATGCATCTTTTAAAATCAATGTATGCCTCGATGCGTCCAGAAGTTGGCCGAAAGGTTGTGTCATGTCTGTCGATGATTCTCGAAACTAGTCGAAGTTGTTTGGAAGTGGGAGAGGGTTCGTCGAGGGGCAAGGGCAGTTGGCCCAATCGCCCTCGAAATTTAGAGTGAAAATCAAGGTCTCGCCCCTTGGTGGGCTATTTGTGTAATGACCATAATTCCCTCTCGGAAAGATTAGGTACTCGTTTATGTCTGGTACGTAACACTTTCCCCCCTTTTCGCGGCGATGTCGTGGCGCGCGTACAGATGTGGCCCGATGATGGCGGTAGTAGCCGTCAATCAAGTGATTAACGTTTTTAGGGTTCCCAACAGTTATGCGTGGCGTCGTAGCGGTGCCACTTGACCAGATATTTCGTTCTTTTGCCATGTTGTTGATGGACGAGGATGTCCTCGATGACGTACTCGATATCTTCGTCCACTTGCACAAGAGGAGGGGGAGGAACATCCTTATCGGGAAAGTTCCCTCCGGGGTCTTTATAGTGCTTGAGTCTACAAACATGAAATATCGAATGAACGGGCGTAGTGTCAGGGAGTTTGAGTCGCGCAACCACAGAGGTTTGTATGTGCTCGATCTCAAACAGTCCCAACTAGCAGGGTTTGAGCTTTGAACGGTTGATTCCACGCAGTTGGATGTTGGCTGAGCTGAGGACTTTGTCGCCGATGGCAAAAAACATCGTCGATGCGATTTTGGTCAGTTGTTCGTTTCATCGCCGCTTGCATTTTTGCGAGTGTCTGTCGTGTTTCATCTAGATGGTGGAGAAGTCGTGGTACTGGACATCAGCCGCAAAAATGTTACTCTAGTAGTGTAGTGCAGATGATGTGGCGGGAAGTTTGCCATACACCACTTCAAACGAGGTTTAACCGGTTGCGGTGGAGATCGCCGAATTATATGCGATTTCGACGATTGGGAGTTTTTCCGTCCAATCCGTCCCGTGAGATTCGCATAATGTGCAAAGAAGTTGTTCGAGCATTTGGCTGGTCCACTCAGTTTGGCCGTCGGTTTGAGGATGGATCGTTGTTCATAGCTCGATCCGATTGTCGTAGCAAGTCATCAGTTCGCGCGAGAAACGGCTAGTAAATCGACCATCCCTATCACTTGTGTGAGAAAATTCTGGGAAGCTTCCTAGCACGCTTGCCACTGGCTGGGCGTCAGCGCTCGCGAAATCAACACAGGTCGGAGACGAAAAGGCAAAAGTTTGGCTAGACGACACAAACAGTGTCAAATGTGCTTCTATTAAATAAAACACATGCAGAGAGAGTTAACAAATGACAGGTCCACAGCATGAATACCTGCCGCGGCACACGACGGGTATCAAACGCAGCAGTGCAAGGTCTGTACTAAAACCGGCCGAAAAACACTGTTTTGGCCGTAACTCTACGCAGACAAATCGGACAGCTAAACCGTCTGAACTTAGGGATGGAGAATCTTGAGCCGGACGCTACGACTGGTCACACACATGAGCTAGAAATGCTAGGTAGCAGGTTGGGGCAGCAGCGTTGTTGATGCGGTGTGTCGACTTCCACGATCGTTGCTTAATCTGCTGCTCCCTCAGTCTGCCGCTCTAGAGTCTAAGTCTGGATGCTCTGGGTTTGTTACTCAAAAGCGTGCACGCTAGTGTTAGCGCTAGAAAGCAGCTGAAAACTGAAAGTGACTGATTAGGACTGAAAAATGAGCAACAATGGGAGAACCCTCCAAGTTCTAGATCCCCCCCAGCTCTTTGGAGCTTGTTACTCAGCTAACCAGCCAATCAGAAAATAGTGATCTCCTGGTTCCAACACCGAGGAAATTGCTTGAGGCCATACAAGGACTTGCGCAAGCGCCAGACCTTGTTGCCGTCCTCAAAGCCGAGTGGCTGAGCCACGTAGATATCCTCATCCAGAGAGGAACACATTGTTCATATCCATCTGGTGTTGTTCCCAGTCATGCTGAGCCACTACACCGAACAGAGCGCGAGCTGAGGTCATACGGCCGACCGGGGCGAAGGTGTCAGTGTAATCAATGCCCTCAATCTGAGAGTACCCCTTGACGACCAAGCGAGCCTTGTGGCATTCCAGTGAGCCATTTGGCTTCACTTTCTTGCGAAAGACCCACTTGACCTGAATAGCCTTCCTCCCAGGTGGAAGGTCGACTAGCTCGTAAACTCCATGTTCTCGAATGGCGCGAAGCTCGTCCTTGTAGGCAACACGCCAAGCATCATCATCCTGTGAGGAGAGAGCTTCCCTCAGTGTGCTCGAGTCTGGCACCAAAGAGGGAGAGCTCTGCGTGGCAAGAGCACATGCCTCAGTGCTAGGTCTGACGACCACAAAATCGGCTGCTACATCACAAGCGACGTGGAACTCGCGAGTGACGAGAACATGCCCTATGGGACACGCCGGGTGTCAATCTGTGTGCTCAGTGCAAACAATCAGGCCTAGGGCCTTTGTGCCGGAGTCACCACTCGCAAAACTGCGAGTGGAGGGCCTGGGTGCAGGGCCAGACGCTCGCTGAGCTCCACAGTCCAATGGTCGAAGTCGACCGCCAGGCTCACGAGAGTAACCTGGGCTTGAGGGGTGCACCTCAGGCTTAGGAACAGGCACAATCACAGCTGGGGAGGGCTGAGGCAAGGGAGCTGGTGATGTCGTGCGAGGAGAAGCGTGTGTGGGAGACACGGTACTCGGTGTGACAGTAGGGACAGGTGAGGCAGGGCCACAAACAGAGGCAGGAGTGCCAGCGGACACAGGAGTACGCACATGTGTAGGATCATGGGTACCTGAGGGAGGCGAGGGAACCAGGGTAGAAGCCGGTGGTGCTAGAGAGGTCTCTGGGCCAACAGTGATGATCGCTGGGTCATCAAGAGCCGGAGATCGTGAAGTAGAGGGAGCTCAAACGGACACATCAGCCTGGCGAGGGGTGCTCGCAGGTGAAGATTCCCCCATCCGGCAAGAAACCTCACACGTAGGGATGTGCGTGATAGACATCGACCTAATCGACGTCAGATCATAGTAGGTGAGAGACTTAAAGAAGAGCGCATCGCGTGACTCAACAATGCGACGACGGGTAGGGTCCCAAAAACGCCAGGCCTTCAATTGGGGGGAGATGCTTACAAAGACACACAAGCGACCCCGCGCTGAGACCTTAGACCCCTGCTGGTCCTCGGTGTACCACACGGAAGCCAAGGACCCCCAGATGCAAGCGAGACGAAGGTCAGCACGGTGGCCAAACCAGAGCTCATATGGTGTAACGTGGTCCAGAAGGGGACAGTGCGGGAGGCGGTTCCATCCTGTGTCTAAGTGGGTGTGGACGTGGCCGAAGAGGAGGAGGAAGACGAGGACGTGATGGAGGATGAAGAAGGAGACTCCAGGAGTGATGATGGTGGTGATGCGACGACTGTTGCAACAAAAGAAGTCTCCTGATGGGCCACGGCTGCCTCGCGGGCTGAAGTCACCTGGAGGAAGAGCTGATGCGCCCACGGGAGAAGCTACAGAGTGGTTGAAAAGGGCTCAAGGACAGTGCCGCTATACCATGTTAAGATGTCAGTATACTCAAGGCGAACTCTGAGCATCATCGTACGGAGCGCCCACAGTTGTGTGCCTCCGGAGGTCCGAAGGCGCGTGTAGATGCGCATGGCGCATCGCCACTAATCAGCTACAAGCTCTGTAAGCCCCTGACGGAGAGAGTGAAAGGCGCGAATGTGTGCTGCACGGGTGGCGTGCGTCTCTGCAGCCACCAGGGATAAGGCCAGGTCCCAACCCCCGCGTGGGTCGGCGCCCGTGCCTCTGCCGGGCTCTCCAAGGAAGGGGCGAAAGTCGACGACAGTCTCACGTGGCATGGCGTAGAGGAGTCCGCGCATCGCCCTGGCTGCTGTCAACACCTGTGTTGGATCTGTAGGCTGGTACGGGTTGTGGTAGTAGGACCACACGCCCTCTGAAGTAGCCCAGACCTGAAAAGGGATCTCCCAGCAGTCGAAGCCGTCCTCAGTGATGTACTGTGGAGGTGGTATCTCAAAGTCCTTGGGTTGCCGCTCTGTGGGGAGAGCAACCGCAGGCCGAGGAGGACGAGAGACGGGGAAAACTCCTGGAAGGGGATAGTCATCGGAATAGTCGGGTGACGATCGCACCGTAAGGATCCGAGGAGATCTGGTGCCCGTCTGCAGCTGACGGAGGCGATCCTGAAGAACTCAAATCTCATGATCTGGAGAGTCATCTGGCATGCCTGGCATGAATGGCTCATCATCCAGGAGGTCAGGAGGTGGTGGGTCAGGTTGAGCTCCTGTAATGGGTCCCTGAGCCGACTGCTATGTAGAGATCGCGACGCCGGCAGCTCCCTCAGAAACCTGCCGTGGGACTATGGACTGGCCACGCACAAGCTCAGTCAGCGTACAGATGGCATGAGTCTGCTCCTGCTGTAGGCGATGCATCTCAACCTGCTGGCTCTGCAGGTCCTCAATGGCCTGCGAGCGTGGGCTCAGGACCCCAGAAGAGGAGGGAGAGGGATCACCTGTTGCCTTCTCCTTGTTGTCCGACGAGTCCATGTCGCCTCGTAGTATGGGTCCACAGGTCAAGTTTGTCAGATTTCAAAAGCGTTGGCATTTCTCGAGGAGTTGAGACGCTAGTAATTCTTTATTTCCGGCCAATAATTTAGCCAAAAAGTATGGTGCTGATGTCAGCAGGTGGTTGCTGACGTCAGGACGACCTGATGACGTCAGCAGGTAAAATGCTAACGTTGGCTCCACTCCCCCCTTTTTTCTTTTCTTTTTTTTTCTTTTTCTTTTTTTACTCTCTCGCAGTTCTGCGCGAGCGTGCAGCCGCTCCGCGGCGGCTGCGCGGAAGCTGCGCGGAGGCTGCGCAGCAGCTTCCGCTCAGCTGCTGCTGTAGCTGTGCTATGAGCTGCAGCAGCAGTTGCGTGGCTGCGTGCGCAATAGTGGCAGCAGCGGCTGCGCAGTGCCGCTGCTACTGCTGCGCGCTACGGCTGCTGCTCGTTGCCGCCGTCGCGCGCTGCCCGTGCTGCTATTGCTACTGCGCTGCTGCAGCTTTGGTGCTGCCGCCACGGCTGCCGCTGCTGCTGCAGCGCTGCTGTTGCAACTGCTGCTCTGCTGCTACCACCGCTGCCGCTGCTCGCTACTGCTGCCGCGACCGCCGCTACTACTGCGGACGGCGGCAGCACTCACTACAGCCTACACGCGCTACTATATCTGCTGCTACAGCACTACTGCTGCTGCTGCTACTGCTCTACTACTATGCTGCTGCTGGCACGGTGGCAACGCCGCTGCTACGGTCTCACATGACGGGTGTGGGCTACGTCGACGGCGATCGGCTGTCTGCGACAGGCCCCAGTAGATCTGCTGCAGCGGTGACTCTCACTGCTGCTGCTCTGCTACGTCTCTGCTACGCAGCTCAGTGAGAACTGTCTCACTGCTCTGATACCATGAGAAGATGCAAAGAAGCTTCCTATCAACACATCCGCTGACTAGGCGTCAGTGCCTGGTTAGACGGTGACGACAGTCACAGGTCGTGCACACAACGGCAAGGGTTTGGCTAGGAGACACAAGACAAAGTATCAAAATGCTTCAATAGCATATGCAGAGAGAAATGACAAATGACATGTCCATGGCATAAGTACCTGCCGCGGCGCACGGCGGGTGTCGCACGCGGCAGTGCAATGTCTGTCCTAAAACCGGCCCAAAATCACTGTTTTGGCCGTAACTCTACGCACACATGTCAGAACGCTACGCCGTCTAAACCTAGACATGCACAATCACAAGCCGGACGCTACGACCAGTCACATGCATGCATCCGGCATCGAACGGTGGACACACAATGCAAAACATGCAAATCAGGCCCACAGCCAGTCCACTGATAAAGTCCTGCGTGCTGTAGAAAAACTGCAGGAAGTCCCGGGTAGCGTCTAGAGCTTTGGAACGGTCGTCGGTCAGCTCCAAGCTGGTAGTCCGCCACCAGATGACGCACCGGTACCGCATGGGTCCGCATCAGGGATTTGCACAAGTATGGACACAGCCGAGTGGTCACAGTAAGCTGTACAGGTCGACAGAAACGTCACAATTCACAACAATCACAACACGTGCATCTCTGAGTAACAAACCTAGAGCACTCAGACTTAGACTCTAGAGCGGCAGATTGAGGGGGAAGTTGACTAAGCAACAAGCGTGGAAGCCCGCACGCTGCATTAGCAACGTAACTGCCGTAATCTACCCTTTCGATTAGTTTCCAGTTTTTGATTGTGTGATTGAGGAAGGCAATGGTTGGTCCTCGAACGCACATATGTGGGCACCCAAAAGTCTTCTGAGGTACGACGGGAAGAACTCGAATCACCTCCCTTTTTTTTAACTCTAAGAATTCAGGCTACATATGTGTTTTTGGTAGCCTGCTGCAGGATCCGACAGTGTCAGAATCACAAGCAGATATGACATCCTTCCTTTACGATTGCCCTCCAAGAATTACCCTCTTGTCGCCCGTCCCTTTACGCCAGACCTATGTTGCTACTGTTCCCCACTCCCTCGCCCAAGTATAGAAATCAAACACATAGGTACATTTCACCTCGAGGCCAAGAGCATGTCTTAGCATGTATTGATTTGTCAATGCCGTGAGCTTCCCTCAAGTGTGAGGGCTCGCAGAGTATGACCATTGAACGGGTCAGCCAGAGGTTGTGAAAGTCTAGGCACAAGGTCTGGTTTTGTCAAACATTCAAAGTAGAAATTGGGGGACACTACACACAATAAACACATGTGCAGTATCCTTCCACGTGATGTAGCACGTCACACAACCCATGATGAATTTTGAGACCGACGCATTGCAAATGTGAGCATGATGTTGTGCTTTGTGCCGTTCCTGTACAGTTTACTGTGACCACTCGGCCGTGTCCACACTCGTGCAGATCCCTGAGGCGGGCGGCCCTGGTGGCACCGGCGTGACGACAGGCGGCAGACTACCAGCTTGGAGCTGGCCGACCACTGCACCAAAGCCCCAGATGCCACCGGGACTCTTTGTTGTGTCTTCTACATCTCGCAGGCGTCTTTCGGCAGACTGGCCATGAGGCCCATTTGTATGTTTTTGCATTGTATGCTCACTATCTCTCAATGGATGCATGCATGTGACCAGTCGTAGCGTTCGTCTTTTGATTCTGCACGTCTAGGTTCAGACGGCATAGCATTATGACATGTGTGCGCAGCGTTAAGGCAAAAACAATGGTTTTGGGCCGGTTTTAGGACAGCTCTTGGGCTACCGCGTGCGACACCCGCCGTGCGCCGCGGCAGGTACTTATGCCATGGACCTGTCATTTATCATCTCTCTCTGCATATGCTATATTGAAGCATTCTGACACTTTGTCTTGTGTCTCCTAGCCAAACCCGTGCCATACTGTGTACGACCTGTGACTGTCGACACCGTCTGATCTGGCACTGACGCCTAGTCAGCGGCTGCGGTGCTAGGAAGCTTCCACGCATTTTCTCGTGGTATCAGAGCAATGAGATAGTTCTCACTAAGCTGCGCAGCAGAGACGCAGCAGAGCAGCAGTAGTGAGAGTCACCGCTACAGCAGTGTTCCTCAGGCCTGTTGGAGACAGCCGGTCGCCGTCTAGGCAGCCCCACCCACCACGTGAGATTACAGCAGCAGAGGCAGCAGCAGCGTTGTGCACCGCCACGCGAGGTGCGTGGCGGCTGCAGTGAGTACAGCCGCCCCTCCCACAGAGGCAGCGACAACAGCAGCGCAGCAGCAGCGGCCGCAGCAGAAGCGGCGGCAGTAGCAGCAGCGGTAGTAGCAGCGCAGTAGCAACGGCGGCAATAGCAACGCAACAGCAGCAGCGGGAGCCGTGGCGGCAACAGCAAAGCAGCAGCAGTAGTAGCAGCAGCAGCAACGCGGTAGCGGCAGCACCAGCAGCGTGCGGCGGCAGCAGCGAGTAGCAGCCGTAGCGCGCAGGAGCAGCAGCAGCAGTAGCGCAGCCGCTGCTGCCACCGCTGCATCCGCAGCTACACAGTTGCTATTGCACCTGACAGCGCAGGTGTAGCAACAGCTAGACGGAAGCTGCTGTGCAGCTTCTGCGTAGCGTACGCGCGGCCACCGCAGAGCGATTGCACGCGTGGACAGATTCGCGAAGAAGAAAAAAAAGGGGGGAAAGAAACCGACATCAGCAATTTTGCTTGCTGACGTCATCAGTCGTGCTGACGTCAGCAACCACTTGCTGACGTCAGCACCATACTTAGTCTTTTTTTTGCCGGACAGTCAAAAGTTGCCAGCGTTTCAACTCCTTGAGAAACGCTGACGCTTTTCAAATCCGAATCTGTCGCCCCATACTGAGCGGCGACATGAGCCTATCCAACAGCAAGGAGAAGGGACCAGGCAATCCCTCCTCCTCCTCGTCTGGCGTACTGAGTCCACGCTCGCAGGCCATTGAGGACCTGCGCAGCCAGTGGAGACGACGCATCAGAGAGAGATGCATCTGAGAGAGAAGGTCAGTCAGCGTGCGGATACCGTCAGTCTGCTCTCTCAGATGCGTCGTCTCCAGAGAGAGCAGACTGACGGTATCCGCACGCTGACTGACCTTCTGCGCGCTCAGTCCACGGCCCCTCCGCGGTTTTCTGAGGGAGCTGCCAGAGTTGCGGTCTCTACCCAGCATTTGGTCCAAGCACCCGTGATAGGAGCTCCACCTGACCCACCACCTGGTGACCTCCTTGATGATGAGCCACTACACGATGAGCCATTCATGCCAGGCATCACGGATGATTCCGAGGAGCACGAGATTCGAGTTCTCCAGGAGCGCCTCCGTCAGCTACAGACGGGTACCTGACCTCCACCGGTTACCCCGATATGATCATCACCTGACTACCCTGGCGATCACCCTCTCCCAGGAGGTTTTCCCATCTCTCGTCCACCTCAGCCTGCGGTTGCTCTCCCCACGGAGCAGCAACCTAAGGACTTTGAGGCACCACCTCCACGATACATCAGTGAGGATGGTTTCGACTGCTGGGAGATCCTGTATCAGGTGTGGCCTACATCTGAGGGAGTGTGGCCCTACTACCACAGCCCGTACCAATCTACAGACCCAGCACAGGCATTGACAGCAGCCCGGGCCATGCGCGGACTTCTCTACGCCATGCCACGCGAGAGTGTCGTTGACTTCCGCCCCTTCCTTGGCGAGGCTGGCACAGGCACAGGCGCCGATCCCAAGTGGAGGCTGGGATCTGGCGTTATCCCTGCTGGCCGCAGAGACGTACGCCACTCGTGCGTCACACATTTGTGCTTTCCATTCGCTTCGTCAGGAGCATGCGGAGTCTGCAGCAGATTACTGGCGACGCGCTATGCGTATCTACACGCGTCTGGGGACCTCGAGACGCACACAGTTGTGGGCGCTTCGGACGATTATGCTCGGAGTTCGCCTTGAGTACACCGACATCTTCACACGGTACAGCGACGCCGTCCTCGAGCCTTTCTCAGCAACTCTGCAGCTACTTCCTTGGGCGCATCAGCTTTTCCTCCAGGTGACTTCAGCCCGTGAGGCAGCAGTAGCGCATCAGAAGACCTCCCTCGCTACAGCAGTCGTCGCATCACCACCATCTTCTCTCCTGCACTCACCCTCATCCACCTCCACCATGACCACCTCATCTTCCTCCTCTTCGACCCCGTGTACACCCACGCAGACACGGGGCGTTGCAGCAGCCGCCCAGGGAAAGAAGAAGAATAGGAGGCGTGGATTAGGTCAGCAGCTGTCGTCATCCAGTGGTAGCAGTGGTCGTTTTGTGCACTACTACAACTATGGAGGCTCCCATCGCTATACCGAGTGCCTGCAGCCGCTTGACTGGGCGCGGATCACCCGTGGGCTTCAGGCTGCTCATGCTCTTCGTTCCACGTCCGGCGCATCCCCCGCACCCTCCTCGGGACGTGCGGCGGCCACGACTGCAGCTGTTCCTGTGTCCTCACCGGCGAGCAGTAGCGATCCGGACCCACACAACCGCACCATCGCCGAGCTTTGTCATCTTCTGGCGCTTCGCTTTCAGGGAGGTACGAGTGTGTTGTCATCGTCGGGTGGTTCACAGACTCCTTGTTCGTCCGTTCCCGTGGCTCGTGATGACACGTGTTGGGGAGCACAGTCACCATGTGATGATGATGGGCTTGACTGCACTGAGTGGATTCATGAGTCTCATCTTCGTGATGTACGTCGTCCCTCCCCACTGGCGGCTCAGCGTCCTTCTGATGCCGAGTGTTCCATTGCTCGTTGTAAAGTGACGTCCAACAGTCGTGACTCCACTAGCACTTGGATCATCGATTCAGGGGCCACCCATCACATGACGTGCCATCGTAGTGACTTTGTTGTACTTGGTCTTGTCACGACTGTCCGTTCTCTTCGTACAGGCTCTGGTCAGTCCTTGCCAGTCCATGGTGTGGGAATTGTATGTTTCGACGGTCTGTCTCACCCCTTGTATCTTTCAGACGTGTTGTTTGTACTTGACCTTGAGCTCAGCGTGCTTTCTGTGCGTGCCTGCACTCTGATGGGTCTCTCTGTGGAGCACACCGCTGATTCAGCGACTGTGACTGCTACTAACACCCGTAGCATTGTCTTGCGTGCTTCAGTCATAGATGATTTGTATCGTATCCCTCGGCCCTCCTCCCCTTGCTCTCCCTCCTCATCTGGTCACGTTTTTGTCACTGGTGTTCTATCCTTGGAACACCAACAGTTGCTTCATCATCCTCTGTGTCACGTGGGCTCCCACACTGTGTCGAAACTCATTCGGACAGAGCCTGCTCTTGGTCTTGACGTGGCTTCTTTCGAGAAGCCACCCAAGACCGAATGTCTTTTCTGCGCTCAGGGGAAGATGCACCGGTGCACCTACCGTGACTCGCATTCTCGAGCGCTTAGGCCTCTCGAGTTGGTCCACTCAGACCTTCTCGGTCCTCTCCCGGTCGAGTCTCTGTCCGAGAGGCGCCGTTATGTTCTGACGCTGACTGATGACTTCACCTGCATGCGGTGGATCTACAGCCTGCGTCAGAAGAGCGACGCCGCCCTTGCGGTTCGGCTCTGGCTCGTGATGGCTGAGCGTCAGTCTGGCCACACACTACATGCTTTTCGCTCGAATCGCGGCGGCGAGTTCCTTGGCGAGATGGACTCCTTCTTTGTTGAGCACGGGATTTTTCACCAGGTCTCCACTCCTGCTACTCCACAGTAGAACGATGTATCTGAGCGTTGGAACCGCACCATGGAGGATGTGGTTCGTGCCATGCGGTCTGAGTGCGGTCTCCCGGAGTCTTTCGCCTTCGAGGGCTTCGCCTACATGACTTGGGTCTGGAACCGCCACCCGCATGGTCCACTTCCGGACCATGTTACACCGTACGAGCTCTAGTTTGGCCACCGTGCTGACCTTCGTCTCGCTTGCGTCTGGGGATCCCTGGCCTCCGTGTGGTACACCGAGGACCAGCAGGAGTCCAAGGTCTCCCCTCGGGGTCGCCTGTGTGCCTTCATTGCCATCTCCCCGCGGTCGAAGGCCTGGCGTTTTTGAGACCCCACTCGCCGTACCGTCATTGAGTCCCGTGACGCGCTCTTTTTTTAGTCACTCACGTACCGTGACCTGACTTCGATCACAGCCCTCTCCGTAGCCCATGTCCCTTCCTGTGAGGGTCCTCGGCGGATGGGGGAGACTTCTACGCCAGTGACCATCCCAGGTCCGGCTGATGTGTCCGCTCGAGCCCCCTCTCGATCTCCAGCCCTTGATGATCCGGCTATAATTGTCGTCAGCCCAGAGATCATGCCTGTACCCCATGTTTCACACCCCACAGGTACCTCTTCTCTCACGCCTCCTCTTGCACCATCACCTGTGTCTGCCTGCACCCCTACTTCTGCGTCTGACCCAGTCTTGCCCACGTCGGTTGACACCCCCGCCTCAGTGTTCGGACCAGCCTTACCAACTATCACACCGAGCCCCGTGTCTCCCACATACTCATCTCCTCGCTCGGCATCTTCGGTTGCCGCGTCTCAGCCCTCACCAGCTGTGGTCGTACCCGTTCCTGTGGTCGTACCTGTCCCTGAGCCTGAGGTGTGCCCCTCGACCTCTGGTTACTCCCGTGAGCCCGGTGGCTGCCTTCGACCACTAGACTCCGAAGCTCAGCGAGCGTCGGGTCCCGGACCCAGGCGTTCCACTCGCAGCATCGCGAGCGGCAATCCAAGCACAAGGCCTTAGGCCTGAGTGCCCGCACCGAGCTTTCAGAGGTACATCCAGCGTGCCCTGTAGGGCGCGACCTGGTCACTCGCGAGTTCCATATTGCCTGTGACGCAACAGCTGATCTCGTGGCCGTCAGGCCCGACACTGAGGCGTGTGCACTTGCCACGCAGAGTTCCCCCTCTATGGCGCCTGACCCTGGCACATTGAGGGAGGCTCTCTCATCGGAGGACGCCGATGCCTGGCGAGCTGCTTGCGAGGATGAGCTTCGTGCTATCCGAGAGCACAAAGCTTTGAGCTTGTCGACCTTCCCCCTGGGAGGAACGCGATTCAGGTCAAGTGGGTCTTTTGCAAGAAGGTTAAGTCGGATGGCTCACTGGAACGCTACAAGACCCGCTTGGTCGTCAAGGGGTACTCTCAGATTGAGGGAGTCGATTACACTGACACCTTTGCCCCTGTCGGCCGCATGACCTCAGCTCGAGCTCTGTTCGGTGTAGTGGCTCAGCATGACTGGGAACTGCACCAGATGGATGTGAACAATGTGTTCCTACATGGCTTTCTGGATG
>SZWC01012477.1:54010-68661 GCA_023375785.1 Penium margaritaceum | reverse complement strand
GTGCGATCGGCTCAGGTTGGCGTGTATGGCAGAAGTACTGAACGGCTGCCGGACCTCCACCCGGACAGATCAATTCCAAGGACCCGAACACGACGTGCTCATCCGCGTGGAAACCGAAGTTCCCGTCCAGAGATCGACCAAGGAGACGCCTTTGCCTATCGGTGCCAATGATTGGCCGCAGCACATCGCAGCTTGCCGGCGCAGCTCGCCGGACGCCGTGCTAGGCGGAAAACGTCCAAGGCGGCGTTCTCGATCTGCCACCGCCATCTTTTGCCGCAAGTCGCGATGAAACGGTTCTCTGTCAATGCAATGCCTGGAAATCGATGAATGGGCTGTGCCTTTCTCTGCCACTCAACTTTAAAGGCCCCTTTCAGGGGACTTTGACCTGAAAAGACTGCTGAGAAGGATAATGTATGGTCGGGAATATGTAAACCAACTCATCAAGACGAAAAACTTCATTTCCTTCTTCGTATTAAGACATTAATTTTCATAAATTTTCAAGATAGGTGGCGTGGATGTGCCCTTCCTATTCATCTAATCAGAGACATTGTCAATGGTTCCCACCAAATGGGCAAAATGTCAATGGTCTCATAACACTTTGCGCATTCAAAGAGCCCCTTCATTTTTATTCATAAAAAGTTTTTGGAACATTTAACCTAGTACCATCATTTTAAGGACCGTCTTTGGGATGGTCTCAATCCTACATCCAATCTACTTGCTTTTTTTCCTTTGGATGAAAACTAAATGAATCAAAACTATGCAACAATGTTGAAATTGAGAAATGAGCTACCTTTGATTTTCCAAATGGATCTTGCCTCATCAATGAGACCATTTCATTTCACCATGTCATTCTTTGAATGTCGATAAAATATGTCTACAACCACATTCTACACACTCAAGTATAATTAAAGTCAAACCCTTGCGTTCAACTTCATCATAAAGAAAATCACGTACATATTCTCAAATGAGGGGGATATTCATAAACTCATCATTGAAATAATATGAAAACATCATTCATCATTTATAAATTTAAAATTAAAAGCATTTCCACTTATGTAATAACATAATCCCATAACTACATGGTATCCATGTCATGCATGCCCTAAAAAAACTTATAAACATGTGTATAAATTAGTGTATTTGTGTGATTTCACAATAAATATTAAAACAAGTGCGGATGTAATGAATATTCTAAATTAAATCTATGAAATGCTATCATGTATAAAAAAGGAAAGAAAAATACTTTCATTTAGAAATTGATTCTTAATGTTTCTTTTCAAATGGAATTCCACGAGAACATATCTATGAACGTACATTGTAAACACAGTTTCAAAAAAACGTATGTAAGGAAAGAGTTGTATGAAAATCATACATGGCAAAAACTGTTCTAATTTACCCACTTTTGATAGCTCGGTTTGGCCAAAATGCATCTTGTGGTGCATTTTATCCACATTAGAGGGATGTAAAACTCTCCTCCTTCAATGGAGGAAGGATACGATGAGAGGTGCGATTACTGCCCTAGTGTTAAGCTCCATTATGGTGAAGACGGCACTGCATTCGAAGCACTGTACAGAAAGATACAGATCTTGCGGTGAATTTTTGGGTCCATGTCAACTAGGAATTCTCTCCTGTACAGGCTAGATAAATACTGGCCATTGGCCCTGAAGCAGCCTCAAAGGCCTGAAGTGTAACATGTTGTGCTGGCATGCGCAAGGGGGTTATGCATGCCTTTAATTAGCTCAGAAAGGGAGGGGAGCTACCTACTGCGAAACACTACACAACAACCCTAGTCAGGGATTCCTTTAGCTAAATGGAGAGGAATCATGCACCCTGAAGATAAGGCCAACACTACATCATCAACGGCCGTTAGAGGAAAACATGAAGAGCAAGAAACCTCTGTGGGAAACTTCACCTGAAGACCTGCCAAAGCTCCCTCAAGGAGGAAGCTTCTCCTTCGGGCAGCTAGGATGCCAAGAAAAACTCAAACCTACAAGAAGCTTCACCTAAAAGGAAGCTTCCGCAAGAGGTAGTAGACTTGAACCACCTAAAGGAAGCTTCTCGTTCAGATGGTCAACTTGCTAGGTCCACAAGTATAAAAGGGGAAGCTCCTCTCCGTTCAGATTCATCTTTGCATTCTACAAGCAATCAACTCTACTTAAGCCTTTGACTGAGGAACTTTGACCAAGACTTTGCTGGAGATCCCTCCAAGGCCCTTATAAGCCTGGCAAAGCCTACCGGCCGAGGTGGAGGCTACATTGGAGGCCAGTCAACCTGAGACTACGCTAAGAGCCTTGCCACAACAAACTATTAGGCCTAGCAAAGCATTGCCCCTCTTTGGGCACGGAGCTGTGCTAGCAAAGTGTGCTTAGCTCTTTATGTACCATACTTGTACTTCGTATCAATCGATGTTTGTGTCAATGGTTCCCAACCTTTCTCCTAATATTATACATGATGCAATGTTTATCACCCAAAGATCCTACCAACAAGGGTCCTAGCCCTTGCTGTTTGTCTCAAAAAAACAACACAAATCAAACATGGTTAGAAATCTTGTGATTTGCCCAATTTTGATGGCTCAGTTTGCCCAAAATGCATCTTGTGGTGCATTTTATCCACATTAGAGGGATATAAAATTCTCCTCCTTCAAAGGAGGGAGGTTAGGTTCAAATCCTTGCCTTTACAACATCTAAGGTGCACTAGGAGGCCCTTGAATAAAATAACCCTTCAACTTTCAAAAGAAAGGTAGTTGGACAACTCCCTACTACAACCTCCTCCAACATCTTGGTGACCGTTCAGTTACCAAAGCATCTTCAACCTCCAGTGAAGCTTCAGGTGCTAATGATCTTATAGCAAACACTGACCTTTTATCTTCCACGTGAATCTTCAACTAGCTTGGGTGGTTATGCAAATACCTAAAACCTCCATAGCCACATCCTCCAAGGAGACCCTACCACGACTACTTAAGCAGCTCAGATTTTTCAGTCCATTATGCCTTGACAACGCCTTCATTCATCATCAAAATCCTCTTGATGCCTCCAGAGTTTACCACTTCAAGCCTAGGCCTCTGACACGACAAGCCATTACCTTGGGACACACCTCGTAAACAAGCCTACGCCTAGTTCATTGCATGCTAGTGGCTCTCAAACTTGTCTGCTTCTCGTCTTGTTCCGTGACTTAATCCCAAGGCATCGAAGGGGGGCACCCTGTGGGTCCACAAGTCTGCACCTGTGGCTACATCTGTGCAACTGGTTTGGGGAACTCTTGTCCATATGATCTAAAAATCTCTAAAGATATTTAAGAATCCACCAATCACACCTTGCCCTTCCCAATTTCAGTCACGTTTCACTCATCCACCTTCCGCAAAGCTTAAAAAAACAACATAAAACAAATGGTGTAGGTTTTGTGTGACTATTTCTCTTACTAAATGCAAAATTGTAAATCTAATGTTCTCTTTTTTACAAAGGAGTTTCCATTGGTTACTACGAAACCATGTGCAACTTCCTATGACATTGGTTCCTTGTGGAATTCTTGTTTTTACTAGAAATGACCAGCGTTTCATTATGTCTTAATGGTTAAGCCTCGTTAAATCTAAATTTTGGCAAACAAATACCCATAACTTTGTGGTATTTATGTTTCAAAATGATACATTCTTAAAGGATCTCGTGAGGTGTATGTGGCATCTAAACATGCCACTTGACCCACGCACATCCACGAGGGGTGTCAATTTTAACCATAGTCAACACCATTAGTTTATAGGCGTTCCCAAGGAATTTTATTAGTAACTTGTGAGACTACTTGTCCCACTAGTGTTAAAATGTCTTCTGATACCTATTTGGCCATAACTGATAGTATTGCCATGCATTGACGTAGATTTGTACTTTGATTTACATATGAAAATGTGTAAGGTCATGAACTTTATTTCTATGCGGAGTTGCCTTGTATTCCTCAACGTGTTCTTCCTATGGGCATTAAGTACAATTACACTTGTGTAACTTCCCAATTTTCTCATCAAGATTAGTAATTTTATGATGGAAAAGCTACATTTATTGTTCTCATCCTCAGCTTATATGGCACCTCATTTCATAGAATGGATGGAATAAATTCTTATATCACTATTTTCTATTTTCATAGACCAAGTTAAGTTGAGATGTCGACAAATGAACCATGGTTGTCTCATATATGAGACGTCAATCTCCATTGGCAAATGCACAAGTGTGTCATATTCAAGAAAAAGCTACAAACATGTGTGATTCACATAAGGGAATGCACAAGACCAACCCAATTCAAACGAAGTGTGCCATACCTTCATAGTTCTGCTTGTTTACTTATCTTGTACCAAAAATGAGGATGATAGACCCGGAAGGCCAACTTGCTTTTTCAAGGGATTAAAACCTTTATCTATTGCTTCACTTACCCATATATCAAGGCCAATGTAAGATGTTGATAATTGTGGGGTGCAGCAAGAGTTAGGTTCCTTTCTACTCGAACCATTGTGCTCGTAGAGAGGATACACATAGAGTGAAAAGAAGGAACTAGGAGAAATTGAGGACTATCGCTTGATCTTTAAATTCTTTGTTTGCGTTTCTATGAATTATGTGTTCGTTCATTTTGACCACGTTTTTTGTCATAGATTATTTTGCTCATCCGAATTTGTCAAATTTGTGGAATTTTGCCACCTTAGATTCAACGACGCAACGTGTTCACCTTTTTTTGTGACCCTTAATTTCGACAAACACTTGCAAAACCACAATGGTCGACATCAAACTCGTGGTCCTCAGTTGTTGAGGTACGGTTAATCATCCCAATTTCATACACTCCATTACATATGCTTATTACTCCTTTGTTATCTTCCCTTCCTAGAAGTTTACTCGCATGTTTTCACTTGTTACATCATTGGTTTCTCAATGAACAAATGTTATTATCTTCCATGGAGATTTATGGTTATAGGTGTGAATCGTTTCAGTCTTTGTTCTTCGTACATTTTGAAATATACTAACTTAATTTTAAGATGACCTACATACGTCTCAAAAGCTAGATAGGCTATGTCTGTCATAAACAGAATGTGAATTGAACACAGAAGAAAAATGAAGGTGATCATTCAAAAGAAAAAACGACATCTAGTAGCTTTTACGAAAGCTCGCGTGTGCCGTGAACGTAATTAACTTGAAGTCGATCCCCCCCCATTACTCGAATGTATTGGGACGATGTATCGGGTACTGTATTTTGCTGTTTTGGAAACCCGTACACAAACGTATCGTTGGGATCAAACACCCCCCCCCCATATCTTCGATTGTATTGGTTGTTTGTATCGGGTTCTGTATTGTGTGCGTGATTTAAATCGTACACAAGTGTATTCATACACTCATGAACAAATTCAGATCCCGCTGAATACACTTTTAAATACACTCCCCCCAATACACATGGATTATGGGTAGGGGGGCGGCGACTACCTGTCCCCCCCCCTAAAAAGTGGGAGGTGTACATGGCGTGTGTATCGGTGATTGTAGCAGACAGAAAACAAGAACAATACATATGTGTATTCTTTCTCAGTTAGACAAAAGTCAATATGAGACGTCAATCGTGCGGTGTGGACGGGTCAAAGAGAAGATGCAAAACATGGATAAATTTTCTCCCACAAATCCCTTTGCTTACATTGCAAGGTTTATAACGGCACCCCGTGTAGAACCCCCCCAACCCCCCCCAAACAAAACTAAGTGTGTATTGGGGGAGTGTATCGGAGGGAGTATTTGGAAATCAATACAAAAACATACACAACTGTATTTGTACACTTGTGCATGAAGTCGACCCCCTCCAAATTCACTTTCGGATACACTCCCCCGATTCACTTCGATAGCGGGGGGAGGGGGGAAAGGGAGAGCCGAGGGGGGGGACTTGACCCCCCCCCCCCAAAGTGAGAAATGTATCTGGCTCTTGTGTTGGTGAATGTCGCGGATAAACAAAAAAATAGATACAAGAGTGTTTTTTGAAAAGGAAATGCAAAAACTTTCCGATCTCGATATCTTGACTGTTTGTGTTTCGCGGACGATTTGCTATTTGCATGATGCAAAGCTAGAAACGGCATCCCAAAAGGACCCACCCCCAATACATCGTGGATGTATTGGGGACGTGTATCAGGCGATGTCTCTTGCACAAAGTCAAGAAAAGTTCACCAGTGTATTTGTACACATTTGTACTAAGTCGACCCCTCTCCAGATACAATTCTAAATACAAACCCCCAATACACCTCGACCTAGGGGGAAGGGGGGGATCGACGACGACCCCCCCCCCTTAAAACGTAATAATTTTATCTCGCGAGAGTATCGGTTGCTTCACCGGGTAGACAACTACAATAACAGACATGTGAAATTTTATTGTAGAAAGGCAATGTCGATTCGGATCGTCGATCGGCATCGTCGATCTTTCATTATCAAAGCATGCCGTAGGGGGGCAAGAAAAACAAATACATCATACACGAAAGCCATGCAAGTGTATTTCCACACTTGTGTAAAATTTCTGAACCCCAATAGATGTAGAACAAAATACACCCCCCCAATTCATTCAGAACCTGTCGACGGGGGAGGGGGGCGCTCCCCGCTTGATTGTTGTTACCTGCCGCCTAAGCATCAAAACCCCCATTTGAACACATGAGAAGCATTTTACGTGTAAAAAACAAAAGGTACACTTACGCATCCGATAGTATTATACAGACTTAGCACATACGTTGAAAAATACAAAAGTGGGTTCATTTTCACAAAAATGATGTGTCGAAGTGATATCTGACACAAATCTTTTCTTTATTCAAAAGAATTTTAAAGTCATCTAGGTCTTAGGAAAAATCAGCTAAATTATTGTATGCATGTACAAAAGACATATTATGCACATGATTGTAGCATGTATTAATAAAAAAACGCTATCAACTGTCATTTTCTTCAGACGATCCTCATCTTATGTTTCACCACGTTCCACTTTTTATGAACTGTATTATTTTATATTCTTGGACACAAATATAATAAGACACATTCGACAAGTGTATATCTATCACTTATGTGTTGCTCCTAAATAAGAATTACTAGCATTTGAAATTATACTGAAAGGTATGAGAATTTAAAGGAAGTTCAATGAAACTTCCCATGTAGTATACACTAAAGTATTTGTGTATTTGGGATTTACACGTAACTTCTAGGAAGCATTCATATTTATGGTAACTCATTTCCTAGAAACATCCTCCATGTATGTTCTAAACCTATACACTAGTTTATCAGTGTGTAGTTTTTGGGTGATTTACCATAAATGCAGTTGTTGCGCAGCTTTTGCGCAACGTTTGGAGACCGCGTTGCACGTATCTATTTTCCGTTACTAATTGGCCATAAGTAAGCAAGCATCATTCACTCCTGCCACTTGTCCCTGTTTATAGCCAATACACCACAAGCTGTCGTATCAATTTCCCACGTTTCCGCACGATGGAGCGATTCCTTCAAGTTGTTTCTCCTCAGGAGAGTTTTTGTTGCCTCGACGTCCAGTTAGGTCACCCTGTGCCTCCCCTCCCCCTTCCGACATGTCATCCTATTGAACGTCCGCGGAAACCTATGCAACTAACATTCGATGACATTGAAAACCCGTGTACACCTAGCCCATCGGTTACTCGAGGCTAAGTGAAGTCCTCGCAGAGTCATCAAGCAACGTCAAGCCCTCTTCTACTCCGCAGTCTATCCCCAACCGACTAAATCCTTCTCCGACACTTGATGGTCTTAAAACGAGCGCATCACACACGCGTATAGCACCCATGAATGTGCATGCCCTCAACCCCAAGGGCAAACACAGGGCGACTACCGTTAACGAGCCCTGCTCATCCGTTTGTGTCCTCGACCCCGAGGGAAAGGGGAAAGCTTCGGCCTCTATTGAGCCTCGTCCAAAGTGTCAGCGTGCTCCACTGTCAAAAGGAATTCAACAAGATTCAGTGAGGATTAAGGAGTCGTCTCAGTTGTGTCCAATCAGCAGCAGCAGTAATAGTAATAAGGATAATTAGTACAACAAGGTAGACATTGCAAGGAGCAACAATATCAGCAGCCAAGCATTAGACAACACGCCCGACACAAAATGCATGGCCATTGTGCCATACAGCCCAAGTACCACTTCCGATTTTAGCAATAGGAATTCAAAACGTCATTGCGGTCAGTACTACGATTGGGTCAGAAGTGCACATTTCTCGTCCATTTACCGAGCTAAAACATCCAATTCAAATTTCAGCACTACCGTCAAACATCTTCGTCGCACGTTCCTCACATCCGACGGCTTGTGTGTCTTCGACCGTCTCACACAAAGTACCATCGTCAGATGGTTCTACCCTAACATTAACGTCCTTCACGAATACAATGCAAACGCATGGGCACATGCACTGAAATTCAAGCCAATGGAGCCAATCAAGAATAAGAAGAGGGTGTAGGACCATCGGGGGAAGAGGGCATGGCTGTCTACCAGGCCAAACATCATTGAGGCCATAAAAACTTCTCTCGTCCGGGCTCAAGATGTTGAAACGCGACTCAACAACAAGAATATCATGCGCCACATCCGTCGGATCATCGCGATACACGCGCCCTATGAACTCGTCTTGCTTGGTGATGAGGGGTTTGAGCGTTCTTGGGTCCAAAAAATTGTCCGGGACAAGTTGGGATGGACATCGATGGCAGGCCTAACGGCGACACGGAAAGTCCCCTCGGACTGGGAGAAAAAAGTGGAGGTTTTTCATCTTTATGCAAAAGCTCTTGCAAGCCAGTACAAGATCTTGCCAAAGTTTGTGGTGAACGCGAGCCACACTGCCATACAGCTCGTCCTTGAAACCGACTACACGTATGCACCTAAGGCCACGTCCGATGTGTCCATAATTGGACTCGTTCACGTCAGACCATAGGGCAAACGGCAAAACTACCATCTGGTGTATGAGGGGGATTGTGCAGCCTTACCACACCGCAAAGTGTGCGACGTACAGATACAAGGCCGGCAACGTGCACATCGTACTCGTTCTTGATGCCTGATACACGTAGTCCACCAATGCATTCCATGATTGGCTCCGCACTAACTACCCACATATGCATCCCGTTTATATTCTGGCGGGATGCTCTCCGAAAGCGCAAACAGCGGGCATCAATATCATCAACCCAATGAAAAGGACCATGGTGGACCACTTTTCAATGTGGGCTGCACACAAGGCAAAACATGGACAGCCACTAGGATTAGGCATGAAAGTGGTGAAAGAGGCTACTTGCAAGTGGTTCATGATGGCATGGCAACACCTCAACAACAACGTTGACATCATCCTCCACACATCCAAGAAGGCAAGGTTCAGCAAGGTCTTTCAAACATGGCAGTAGCATCATGCAAATGGGCTATATGGCCATGTCATGTTTGAAGACGAGGGGGTAGAGGAGGAAGATGAGGTGGTTGTGTGATGCCCTATTTGTTTGAACAAAAATTGCTTCTTTGACCACTCTCATGCTTCCGCATCTTTTCGAGACTTGTGTTTTCCTAACGACGTAGCAAACAAATCCGTGGGAAAAAGTACACTTTGTTTCTTTGTTTATGGTCACAGACATTTTAAGCACACCTGAATAAAGACTGGCACTCAACCCGGGTTCAAAATGCACAAATGTTCTTTGGGAATTAAAATTTGACAAAATAAAGACATAATTAATTACTTGATTCCTTTGATTTGATGAACAAAAAAACGTACTCAATTTTGACTTGTCCATAAATATTTCTATTCAAAACCAAAGATCAAGCGGGTGAATGATTGTAGTTTATCACAACTATAGTACATGAAACACTACAATGAACACAACTCAACTAAAGACTAATTGTAGATTCTCACTCCCTGACAAAGCTCCTGGCCCATAAGTGGGCAACGTGTATCAAGACAACTTCATCAATGTAGCTTCGGTCTTGGACGTAGTCTAGCTGCCTCTAATAAGTAGTTAGGCCTTCAGGTTGTCAGGGGCGTCCTCTTACGTAGGTTGGTAGACTATTACTAGGCTCATGAGGTTATGTAGAAGAGTTTCTACAAGGTCTTGGCCTTAAGTGATGTCTTAAACTAGTGGAGGCTGTTTTGGTGATGACTAAGTTGTTCAATGAAGACTTTGAGGCGTGCCACCTTTTATGCCTTCTTGTTGGCAATTTGACAGCTGTCTGGGCATGAAGAAGCTTTCTGTAGTACGTGGGAAGATTCCAATCCTAATGAAATTCTTGTAGGCGATTGACCCTCCTATAACTCACGTTGGTCAGTCGTGCATGGTTGTACAGATGTATAGTAGTCTTTACTTTTGGCTATGCATGTAAATGATGAGTGGTGCATGCATTCTATGATGTGGTGTTGTGTCGTGCATGCATGCGTTGATATAGAGCAGTCCCTACTCTTGTCCTTGCATGCTTGTGGTGAGTTGTGGTTATGGAACCACCAATGCAGGGCGGTCCACACTGCCCAGTCACGTGTAGCCCCATCGGGATTGCACATAGCCCATAACCCAGTAGTGCATTTTCGCACTGCACAGCTACTCACTGGTTTGGGTTAGCAAGCATGTTCATCCCTGTTGTGCATTTAGCACACAGGTTTTTATAACTCTATGGTCCAACCCCCCCATTGACCTATATGCCAAAGCTGAATTTGGTTTATAGAAATAGATAAGATCTTTGCCGTTGAACCCAAGACTTTCAACAAAAAAATCCTCATCTCCTTGCATGCTTCTACGATTTCAAAACCGACTACACCAGCTTTGCCATAAACAATGGCGTAGTATTTGTCACATTTGACATTTGAGACATGTGACACCACCCGTGAAGCTACATTCTCCCACTTAAATTGATCCACTCTTGACACCTTAAATGTTAAGGCAACCTTTTTGCTCTAAAAACAAATGCAATTTAAGGGCATGACCTTAATAATTCTGAAATATTTGTAAAGGTGGACGGTCATTGAGCCTCTGTCTATCTTCTAAGTTGCCCATGGGCCAAGGACCACATCTCATATATGTTCTATCTTTCCACGTTTTACATGAATCCACTCATATAAAATTTTTCAATCATTCATGCCCTTGACACAAAACATTTGATTACCACGTCCTCTAACAGAAGGGACCATTATTAGGACCTTGAAGTTTTCACCCAAAAAAACTAATGAAACGATACCGTAGTGTTCCGTAATTTTGTTATTAATTTTGTTTTGGTGTGAAATGTGCCTTTTCAGGATACGGGTTGAAGATTATTTGATTTTTCACAATCAATGCAAAAAATAATTTGTCTAGGCCAAGCCGTGTTGCTCAACACCCACGTAGACCAAAATTAACCAGCATCGTCCGGCATCCACTCATGAAAGCGTGGCACGAAATCAAGATTCTTGCTTGTCTTTCTCTAGAAGAAGGCAGACAAGAAATATTCGTGCAAGAACTAGATAGGCCAGTACATTTCAAACGGCACATAGTTGCACCAGTCGCTCTCGACTAGAAAAACCCTCCAAAATAGAGCACTACCAAGCAAAATTCAACTTAAGACTTAGGGTAATTTCGTTGCAATGAGGAAACGGGAATATAATGCAAAATCAAGTGTGAACCTAAGTTACACCCCTAAAGTTATTTTTGACCACAAAATTACGGAACACTACAATATCAAGTACCTTACATCGCATTAATTTGTAAAATTTACGTGAATGGATAGATATAATCTTTTTGACGTGCCACATTACATACAACATACCACAACATGATAGATCACTTATACAAAATTATAATCATTTGGAAGTACATGAATTGAAGTGAAACATGTAATAAAGGCTTTGTTTTTTATTGAAACGAATACCTTTCAATAATTTTATGCAATTGTTGGATGTTTTCCACTTGTAAGTCCGTGAGGGCTAAAATCATTGAAACAACTAGGTTCTCTGGGCATAATTATGTATGAGTCTGGCTATAGTATGAAGATGGATTTTTCATAATGCCATGGAGTGTGTTGGTTAAGCTCAAAGTTTTATGGGCTCATTGGAATGATAGTATAAATGACTTCATACATTTTTTGTTATGAGGAGTAGTTGCCACAACATTTTAGGCATGAAATGATTGAATTTGAATTCGTATTCTTATGTCTATGTTGTTTTGTTTTGTCGATTTTGCAATGTTTCAAGAAATAGAAGGGCAGGTAACATTTTTTTAGGTGCGCCATTTCAATGTTGATATAAACTTGGTCAAATGGGATTTGAAATATGTGATTCCCTTCCTTCATTTCCTTGCATACAAATCTTTTTTCCATTCCGCATTTGGAGCACTCTTGTTTAAGGTGTAATTGTGTTTACCTTACTATCCTTGCTTGCAAATTTGAAATCATGGTATAATCAAAGTCATTGAAAGGAGGTCAGATAGGGGCCCTTGTTTCTTTGTTTCCGTAGGACAGACGAGTGATTACACAACTTGTCACTTCGAACCGTTGGCAAATCCCCCTACGCAGGCCGGGGTAGACGGTCGTACGAGGTGTATCCACGGAGGCACCGGAGTAGCTATAAGAAAATAGTGCTTTGAGACAGAGCAGTAAACTAAGAAATTGTAGGGCAAGTTACAACCGTATTTGACTGGAACACCGAAGCTACCATGGTTCTTGTTGTCACGTCGCGAGGAGAAGGGTCCGTTTTGCCTTGGCCGTCTGTTCGCGGCCGAAGTCGACTTTGATTCCAACTTTTGAGTTTAGTTACGGTCGGATGCCGACTTCGAGTGGCGTCAGATCCGACTTCATTGTCCGCTGACAGCGTCGAATGTTGCAAGAACACTGGTTCAGGACGTCCGACTATGAAATGTGTCATAATCAGATTTAGCGACTGTGGATCCGTTCCGCGGATAGACGACCGAGGCCAAACGCACACTGAGACTGTTCCTCCCGCTAGCTTGAATTACTCTCAAGTCCGCGTACTCGTTCAAGCCTGATCGTGGGCATATGCATGCCCCTCGTCACTGCATCTCCTCTTTTTCTTCCCAACTCTTGTTGCCACATGTGGCTCTGTGTCAGCATCCCCTCCTCGTGAGGTAGGAACAAAGCAATCATGCGACGATTAACATTGGAATTGTTCCTTCTTGCTAGCAATTTACCTCCCCCGGCCCTTCGATCTGGGCTAGATATTACTTGCTGCCCTATCAATCTATCGTAGAGGGTCTGTCTTCATCCTCGGAATCCTGCAGTTTTAACTGAGAGTTTCCCCCGGTCTCTGTCGATTATCGATGGAAAACAGCCAATACTAGTGACGAAGAACAAAAATTCGTATTCGTTACGGCTACAATTCTCTAGCCGAAGATTTCTCGGAAAACATCTCCAGTAAACGCCTCCTGCATCCTAGAGAACGACATCGATGCGATGATATAAGTAAATCAGAGGCAGGTGCCAATATCAGCAAGCAGGTTGCGAAGGGAACAGAGATTGCATCCAACCAGGACCTATGGAAGTACCGTTGATTTCTTACACCTGGAAGTTCGTGCGAGAACAGGAAGGACGGCAATCGAAAAGCGGTTGCCACTTCCTGAAAGGTGCGGGGCCGGTTTCCCTGTCTCTTTCCTACTGATCTGCGGTGCTTCTCGCTAAAGGACTTCCTCTCTTTCGAGGACCAGGTCTGCTTGGCGTCTTGTGTGGCAGGTATGCTCCAGAGTCCCAGAAGATCCCAAGAAATTTGTACACCTCTACACGCACAAAACCATTGTGTGTCCGCATAAAGAACATGGTCTTCAGGTCAAGTGGCCAACCCACCTCATTCATGCTCAATGCGCCAAATGGGTATACGATTTCCTTAGCCCCTCCAGAGAAAAATGGAAACAAACAGTCCTTGACACATAACGTTTTCCGAAGAAGGGACATTTTTTCCTCTCCCACCCTGCAATACTCAACCTCCGCACTTTAAACATCAGCAGTAGATGGCGAAGGAATTTCTCCTATTTTCTCGCTACAAATCCACCTATCCTCCCCCCAAACCTCACCTGGCCGGATATCAGTCTTGAATATGTTGCATACAATAGACATCTCCTAAACTCCAGCGCACAACCTTTCGGCATCCCCACACGAGAGCGTTTCTTGCTCACCCAGGGAATCCAAGTCCGGCATCTCTTCTGCAGAGACACTCTTATTGAAGCTCTAGGTAAAGAGCCAACTCGAAGCCAACAGGCAGTCCTGGACGAGATTCGACAGAATCTCCCTCTCAGTTGGGTTGCCATCATGTCTAACCCACCCCTCGTAACAGATTTGTCCACGTTTACTTCATACGTCACACTTACGTCCCTCACGGGCCTCCCTCTAGGCATTATCTTCAAGCTATACCAACGAGGCACCCAAATATGGGGAGCACCTCTACAAGTTTGCACCGTCACGGGCAAACTTTGCCCACACCCATGGGCTACAACACGGCCTTTGAGTGGGTACACGAGCACACCCGTGTATGTCCGCAAAGGAATCTTCCTCGGTACACCTCACCAACAAGACATCCCGAGTTATCGACTTGGAAAAAGCGATGCAACCCTTCACACTCTTTACAATACATTCTTACGCACGGACGAACCATCAGCAACACACAAACCAAAATGGGAAGAGAACTATCCCCACATCCAATTTCACTGGACCCAGATCCACAGCAACATTATAAACCC
>SZWC01012477.1:29662-48474 GCA_023375785.1 Penium margaritaceum | reverse complement strand
CCCCCCCCCCCCCCCCCTTTCTCTTCTCCTTTTTTTTTTTCGGTTTGGCTCGACCCTCGCGGCGAGCACACTGGAGGGGGAGGCTCGCTCCCCCCCTAGCGTGCAGCCGGCCGGGGGCCGCTCGTCGGCCTCCCCTGCCCCTCTCGCCCGGCGGGGGGGCGGCGTCTGGCCGGCACGCGCCGGCTCAAGTGCCGGCGCTTGGCCGGCGCTGTCGCGCCCTCCGGGGGCACGACAGGCCCGACCGACCGGACCCCCCCCCTCTCTTGGGCGGAGTCCCTCGTGTCAGGTCCCCTTCAGGCCCGACAGCAGCAGCTGCAGCAGCAACTGCTACTGCATTTGCTGCAGCAACTGCTGCTGCTGCTGCTGCTGCCTGCTGCTGCTGTTGCTGCGGCTGTTGCTGCGGCTGCTGTTGCGGCTGCTGCCTGTTGCTGCTGCTGTTGCGAATGCTGCTACAGCAGCAGCTGCAGCTGATCGCCGCCGCCGCTGCTGCTATGGCTGCCGCTGCGCCTGCTGCATGCCACTGTTATAGCTGCTGCTGCAATTCTGCTGCTGCTGCAATGCTGCTGCTGCTCCTGTTGCTGCTGACGCTGCAGCTCGCGCAATGATGCTGCTGCTGTCGCTGCGGTGCTACTGCTGCCCGCGGCTACTGCTGCCGCTGGTGCTGCTTGCTGCCGCTGGCGCTGCTCACTGCTGCTTCCGCCACTCACTACTGCTGCTCGCAGCCGCCGGTTCGCGCTGCGAGCCGCTACTACGAGCAAGCTGCTACTGCGAGCTGCTTACCCCCCTTTTTTTTTCTTGTCAGAATGCCCAGCCAGAAACGACTGCTGCTGCCACCCGGTGCTGCTGCTACTGCTTCGCTTGGCCGCGGCTATGGGAGGGCGGCTGCACGCACCACGGCCGCCACACACCTCTGCGTGGCGGAGGACGCCGCTGCTGCTGCCTCTACAGCTGCAATCTCACGTGGTGGGTGGGATGCGTTGACGGCGACTGGCCGTCTCCAACAGGTCCCAGCAAACTCTGCTGCAGCGGTGACTCTCACTGCTGCTGCTCTGCTGCGTCTCTGCTGCGCACCTCAGTGAGAACTGTCTCACTGCTCTGATACCATGAGAAATTTCCTAGAACCTTCCTAACCACTTGCCGCGACACTAGGCGTCAGCACCAGGTCAGCGTGTGACAACAGTCACAAGTTAGAGACAAAACTGCAAGGGTTTGGGTTGGGACACGAACAGAGTGTCAGGAAACTCAAACTGAATATAATTGCAGAGAGAGATAACAAATGACAAGTCCACAGTATAAATACCTGCCGCGGCGCACGACAGGTGTCGCACACGGCAGTGCAAGGTCTGTCCTAAAACCGGCCCAAAAACACTATTTTGGCCGTAACTCTGCGNCCTTCCTAACCACTTGCCGCGACACTAGGCGTCAGCGCCAGGTCAGCGTGTGACAACAGTCACAAGTTAGAGACAAAACTGCAAGGGTCTGGGTTGGGACACGAACAGAGTGTCAGGAAACTCAAACTGAATATAATTGCAGAGAGAGATAACAAATGACAAGTCCACAGTATAAATACCTGCCGCGGCGCACGACAGGTGTCGCACACGGCAGTGCAAGGTCTGTCCTAAAACCGGCCCAAAAACACTATTTTGGCCGTAACTCTGCGCAGACAAATCAGAACGCTACACCGTCTGAACCTAGAGATGCAGAATCTCAAGCCGGACGCTACGACTGGTCACACACACAAGTCCGGCACCGATCGGTGGACAGGAAATACAAAACATGCAAATCGGGCTCAAGAGCTAGTCCACCGAGAAAACTCTAGCGTCTGCAGAAAAACCACAAAGCACCCCGACAAGCACCCAGGGCGTCGTGGCAGCTCTCTGGCAGCTACTGGTGGATGGAGCCACCACTCGTCGGTGCTCCGGTGCCAGTCGCGTCCGCATCAAGGATAGTGTCGTCGCGCTCTCCTGTGACGCTGCTCTCCCTGCTGTTTTTTCTGCAGCTTGCATGTGTTTTCGACGGACTGGCCATGAGCCCGATTTGCATGTTTTTGTATTATGTGTCCACCGTGTGATGATGGATGCATGCATGTGACCAGTCGTTGCATCCATCTTGTGATCCTGCACGTCTAGGTTCAGACGGCGTAGCATTCTGACATGTGTGCGCAGACTTATGGCCAAAACAGTGGTTTTGGGCCGGTTTTAGGACAGCTCTTGGACTGCCGCGTGCAACACCCGCCGTGTGCGGCACCCGCCGTGTGCCGCGGTAGGTATTCATTCCTGTCATTTGTGAACTCTCTGTGCAAATTATACTGAAGCATTCAGACACTTTGCCTTTTGTCCCCTAGCCAAACTCTTGTCGTTGCGTGCATGATTTGTGACTGTCGTCACCGTCTCATCGGGCACTGAAGCCTCATCAACGAGAGTGTTGCTAGGAAGCTTCCTTGCATCTTCTCATGGTATCAGACCAGCAGAGCAGGAGCAGTGAGAGTCATCGCTGAAGCAGATTCACTGGGGCCTCTCGAAGACAGCCAGTCGCCGTCGACGGAGCCCACACCCATCACGTGAGACCATAGCAACGGCTTTTCCACCGTGCCAGCAGTAGCATAGCAGCAGAGCAGCAGCAGCAGCAGTGGCAGCAACAATTTTGTAGCAGCAGCTACAGCAGCGTGTGGCAGCTGTAGCGAGTGCAGCCGCCGTCCGCAGTCGTAGCCGCGGCCACGACAAGAGCAGCGCAGCGCAGCAACGGCGGCAGCAGCAGAGCAGCAGCAGCAGCGGCGGCGGCAACAGAAGCGTAACAGAAGCAACGGCAGCTGCGGTGGCAGCAACAGAGCGGCAACAACTGTAGCAACAGCAGCGTAGAAGCAGCAGCAGCAGCATCGCGCGGCGGCGACAACGAGCAGCAGCCGTAGCGAGCAGCAGCAACAACGGCATTGCGCAGCTGCTGCTGCCACTGCTGCGCATGCAGAAACACAGCTGCTGCTGCAGCTGACACCACGGCTGCAGTAGCAGTTGAGCGAAAGCTGCGCGCAGCTTCCGTGTAGCCACCGCAAAGCGGCTGCACGCTCGCGCAGGATCGCGAGAGAGAGAGAGAGAGAGAGAAAAAAAGCAAACAAAAAAACAGAAAAAGGGAGGGGAAGTTAAGCTCACGTCAGCATTTTTGCTCGCTGACGTCAACAGGTCGTGCTGATGTCAGCAATCACCTGCTGATGTCATCACCATACTTAGCCAAGTTTTTTGCCGAAAGTGAAAAATTGCCAGTGTGTCAACTCTTCGAGAAACACTGACGCTTTTGCAATTTGACAGACCTGACCTGTCGACCCATATTGAGAGGCAACATGAACTCGTCTGACAACAAGGGGGAGGAGACAGGTGATCCCTCCTCCTCTTCTTCTTTAGTCCTGAGCCCACGCTTGCAGGCCATTGAGGACCTGCGGAGCCAGCAGGATGCTATGCGTCGCCTGCAGTGGGAGCAGACTGATGCCATCCGCACGCTGAGTGAGCTTGTGCATGCCTAGTCCACGATCCCACGGCAGGTTTCCGGGAGCTGCTGGAGGGTGTTGCCAAAGCTGCGGTCTCAACACAGCAGTCGGCCCATGCACCCGTGATAGGAGCTAGACCTGGCCCACCACCTCATGACCTCCTGGATGATGATCCATTCATGCCAGGCATCACAGGCGACTCCCCGGATCATGAGATTCGAGTTCTTCAGGAGTTCCTCCGTCAGCTGTAGACGCGCACCAGATCTCCTCGGTTTCCTCTGATACGATCGTCACCCGACTATCCCGGTGACTATACCCTTCCAAGAGTCTTCCCCATCCCTCATCCTGCTCGGCCTGCGGTTGCCCTTCCCACGGAGCGGCAACCCAAGGACTTTGAGACACCACCTCCACGGTACATCTGGGAGTGTGGCCCTACTACCACAGCTTGTATCAGCTTTGACTACTGGGAGTTCCTCTTTCAGGTTTGGGCTACTTCAGAGGGAGTGTGGCCCTACTACCACAGCTTGTATCAGCCTACAGACCTAGCACAGGTACTGATAGCAGCCAGGGCGATGCGCGGACTTCTCCATGCCATGCCGTGCGAGACCGTCGTCGATTTTTGTCCCTTCCTTGGCGAGGCTGGCACATGCACCAACGCCGATCCACGCGGAGGTTGGGATCTGGCCTTATCCTTGCAGGCCGTAGAGGTGCACGCCACTCATGCAGCACACATTCGTGCCTTCCACTCTCTCCGTCAGGGGCCTACAGAGCCTATAGCAGATTACTGGCGACGTGCCATGGGCATCTACACGCGCCTTGGGACCTCAGGAGGTACACAACTGTGGGTGCTCCGAATGATGATGCTCGGAGTTTGCCTTGCGTGCATTGACATCTTCACACGGTACAGTAACGCTGTCCTTGAGCCCTTTTCAGCCACTCTACAGCTTCTACCCTGGGCGCATCAGCTCTTCCTCAAGGTGACTTCAGCCCGCGAGGCAGCCGTTGCCCATTAGGAGACTTCTCTTGCTGCAGCAATCGTCGCATCACCACCATCTTCCTTCCTGCAATCTCCTTCTTCATCCTCCATCACGTCCTCATTTTCCTCCTCCTCTTTGGCCCCACCCACACCCACTCAGACACAGGGTGTTGCAGCAATAGCTCAAGGGAAGAAGAAGAAGGAAAAGCGTGGATCAGGTGATCAGCAGTCACAGCAGCAGTCGTCATCCAGTGGTAGCAGTGGACATGCTGTTCACTGCTACAACTGTGGAGGCGCCTATCGCTACACCGAGTGCCAGCAGCCACTCGACTGGGTGCGGATTACTCGTGGACTCCTCGCTGTACACGCCCTTCGTTCCACACCCAGCACGTCATCGTCACCATCCTCTGGATGCGTGGCGGCCACGACTGCAGCTGTTCCCTCTCCCTCACCGGCGAGTAGCAGTGATCCGGACCCACGCGGCCGCACCATCGCTGAGCTTTCACTCCTTCTGATCCACCACTTTTTGGGAGGTGCGGGTGTGTTTTCATCTTCGGGTGGTCCACAGACCGTCTGTCCGTCCGTTCCTCTGACTCGTGACGACACGTGTGGGGGAGCACAGTTAGCATGTGACGATGATGGGCCTGACTTCACCGATTGGGTTCATGAGTCTCATCTTTGTGCCCTGCGTCGTTCCTCCCCACTGATGGCTCAGCGTCCCTCTAATGCTGAGTGTTCCATTGCCCGTTGTATAGTGACGTCCACCAGTCGTGACTTCTGTGGCACTTGGATCATCGATTATGGTGCCCCTCATCACATGACATGTCGTCGTAGTGATTTTGATGTTTTCGGTCCTTTCACGTCTGTTCGTTCCGTCCGTACAGGCTCTAGCCAGTCCTTGCCAGTCCATGGTGTTAGGGTTGTATGTTTTGACGGTACGTCTGGCCCCCTGTACCTTTTCAACGCGTTGTTTGTGCCTGATATTGAGCTCAGCCTGCTTTCTATGCGTGCCTGCACACTCATAGGTCTCTCTGTGGAGTACACCGCAGACTCAGCGATTGTGACTGCTACTGACACTCAGAGCGTTGTCCTTCATGCCTCGGTCGTAGATGATCTGTATCGCGTCTCTTGAACCTCCTCCCCTTGCTCTCCTTCCTTCTCCGATCAGGTCTTTGCGACTAGTCTTTGTCTCCGGAACACCAGCGGTTGCATCATCGCCGTCTATGTCACGTGGGCTCCGATACTGTGTCGAGCTCATCCAGACACAGCCAGCTCTCGGTCTTGACACGGCTTCTTTCAAGAAGCCACCCAATACCGACTGTCTCTTTTGCGCTTAGGGGAAGATGCACCGATGCACCTACCCTGACTCTTGTTCCAGAGCGCTTCGGCCTCTTGAGTTAGTTCACTTAGACCTTCTCGGTCCTCTTCTAGTCAAGTTCCTCTCTGATCGGGGCCGGTATGTTCTGACTCTAATTGGTGACTTTACCCGGACGCGGTGGGTCTACAGCCTGCGTCAGAAGAGCGACGCCCTTGCCATTCGACTCTGGCTCGTGATAGTTGAGCGTCAGTCACATCACACGCTCCATACTTTCCGCTCGGATCGCGGCGGTGAGTTCCTTGGTGAGATGGACGCATTCTTTGTTGAGCACGGGATTTTTCACTATGTCTCCGCTCCTGCTACCCCTCAGTAGAACGGTGTTTCTGAGTGCTCGAACCGCACCATGGAGGATGCGGTTTGCGCTATGCGGTCTGAGTGCGGTCTCCCTGAGTCCTTTGTCTTGGAGGGTTTTGCCTACATGACTTGGGACTGGAACCGCCTCCCGCACGGTCCGCTTCCGGACCATATTACACTGTATGAGCTCTGGTTTGGACACCGTGCTGACCTTCATCTCGCTCGGGTCTAGGGATCCCTGGCCTCCGTGTGGTACACCGAGGACCAGCAAGGGTCCAAGGTCTCACCTCGGGGTCGCTTGTGTGCTTTCGTATGCATTTCCCCGCGGTCGAATGCTTGGCGCTTATGGGATGCTACTCGTTGTCGCGTCATTGAGTCACTAAAGGCGCTCTTCTTCGAGTCTCTCACCTACCGTGACCTGACTTTGATCACGGCCCCCTCCGCCACACATGTTCCTAATAGTGAGGGTTCTCGGCGGATGGGGGAGACTTCTACGCCAGCGAGCATCTCTCACCAGGCTGATGTGTCCGTTCGAGCCCCCTTCACCTCTCGGTCTTCGACCCTTGATCGCCGTCGGTCCAAAGACCTCGACCGTACAGTCTGTGTCACACCCCACAGGTGCCCCTACTTCTGTTCCCGCGCCTACTTCTGCGCCAGTACCTGTGTCTGCTAGCACTCCTATTTTTGTGTCTGGTCCAGTCTCGCCTTCTCCCGTACCTGTGCCTACTGGCACTCCTACCTCTGTGTCAGGTCCAGCCTTGCCTGCTCTTGCTGTCACACCCAGCCTCCTGTCGCCCACACACGCATCTCCTCGCACGGCATCACCGGCTGCCTTCCCTCAACCCCCACCAGCAATGGTCATACCTGTCCCTAAGCCTAAGGTGCATCCCTCGAGCTCAGGTTAATCTCGTGAGCCCGGTGGCCGTCTTCGACCACTGGATTTCGGAGCTCAGCGAGCGTCGAGCCCCGCACCCAGGCGCCCCTCTCACAGCATTGCGAGTAGTGACCCCAGCACAAAGGCCTTATGCCTAAGTGCTCGCACTAAGCTCACAAAGGTACATCCAACGTGCCCCGCAGGGCACGGCCTCGTCACTCGCGATTTCCATATCGCTTGTGATGCAGCAACTAATCTTGTGGTCGTCAGGCCTAGCACTGAGGCGTGTGCCCTTGCCACGCAAAGCTCTCCTCTATGACGCCTGACCCGGGCACCCTGAGGGAAGCTCTCTCATCACAGGATGCTGACGCTTGGCGCGCTACCTGCGAGGATGAGCTTCGCGCTATCCGAGAGCAAAGAGTCTACGAGCTTGTCGACCTTCCGCCTGGGAGGAAGGCTATTCAGGTCAAGTGGGTCTTTCGCAAGAAAGTGAAGCCGGATGGCTCACTGGAACGCTGCAAGGCCCGCTTGGTCGTCAAGGGGTACTCTCCGATTGAGGACGTCGATTACACCAACACTTTTGCCTCTGTCGGCCGCATGACCTCAGCTCGAGCTCTGTTTGGTGTAGTGCCTGAGCATGACTGGGAACTGCACCAGATGGACGTGAACAATGCGTTCCTCCACGGCTCTCTGGATGAGGAGATTTACGTGGCTTGGCCACCAGGCTTTGAGGAAGGTGACAAGGTCTGGCGCTTGCGCAAGTCCTTGTACGGCCTCAAGCAGTCTCCGTGGTGTTGGAACTGGGAGATCACCGGCACTTTGATTCGTGCGGGATATGTACAGAGCAAGGCAGATCCCTCTCTCTTCATCCTACTGACAACAGAGCGGTTGACCGCCATCCTAATCTATGTCGATGACCTTCTGATCGCGTCTCCATCCCTAGAGGCCATGAAGGAGACCAAGGATGTCCTTCAGACTGCCTACAGGATGAAGGACCTAGGTCGTGCATTGTTGTTTCTTGGTATGGAGATCGTGCGAGATCGCAGACGTCGGACATTGTTGCTGCATCAGGCCCGATAGGCACGAGTCGTGGGGGAGCATTTCAGTGATATCCTTGCTACAGTACGCACCGCTTCCACACCTCTCACACCCAATGGGGAGGATGCCCTGAAGATGGATGATCCCACACAGCTGGGGGAGACAGTGGACGTGACCTTGTAGCTACGTCTCATTGGATCTTTGATGTACTTGGCCATTACCACACCTCTGGACATTGCTTTTACTGTCAACCTTCTCCCTTAGTTCTCGCAGGCTCCACGTTCCAGCGCCCTTCCCGCGTTTGTGCGAGTGGTGTGATACGTGGTCTCCACGCCATACCTCAGACTCTGCTTTCGTCGATAGTGTTTGATGGTCCTTGACGGCTACATTGACAGCGAATAGGCCTGGAGCCCAGATGGACGCAACCGTACTGGCTACATGTTCCTGCTCGATGGTACCGCTCTGTCTTGGCGTAGCGGGAAGCAAGGCTGCATCGCACGTAGCTGGTCGGAGGCAGAGTACGTTGCCTTGGGCAAAGGGGTTGTTGAGGCGGTATGGCTGCAACGCCTGTTCCTTGAGCTTGGTCAGTCAGTACCCACCATTGTGCTTCGTTGCGACAACCAGAGTACTCTCGCCATTGCGGAGAACTGCGGTGTCTTTCACGCTTGCACGAAGCACATTGCGTTTGAGCATCACTTTGTGCGTGATCTGGTGGAGCGACCCGTGATCTCCGTCATGTGGCTTGGCACTGACATGCAGCGTGCTGATTTCTTGACGAAGGCACTAGCTCTCGGAAAGTTCCTGGTGGCCATACGTTGTGTTGGGCTGTGCCCCATGCCGGATGGTGGTTGAATGTGGGATGTGTGTCTGTGTCCCATCTGTTTTACACTCGCTATTGTACTTGTCTCAGTGCTGCACGTTTATGGACGTGCGACCATCGGGTCATGGGGGAGAATTGTGATTTGTGACATTCTTGTACAGTCTTCTGTGACCACTCGGCCATGTCGATACTCGTGCAGATTTCTGAGGCTGGCCTTGGTGACACGGGTGCGACGACTGGCGTTGGACTACCAGCTTGGAGCTAGCTGTCTACCGTTCCAGAGCCCTGAACACTGCCAGGACTCCTTGATGTTTTTTTTGCAACTTGCAGGAGTCTTTTCGGCAAACTGGCCATGAGCCCGAATTGCGTCTTTTTGCATTGTGTGTCCACCATCTGATGATGGATGCATGTATGTGACCAGTCGTAGCGTCCGTCTTGTGATCCTGCACTTCTAGGTTCAGACGGCGTAGCATTCTGACATGTGTGCGCAGAGTTATGGCCAAAATAGTGATTTTGGGCCGGTTTTAGGACAGCTCTTGCACCGCTGCGTGCGGCACCCGCTGTGCGCCGCGGCAGGTATTCATGCCATGGACCGGACATTTTTCAACTCTCTCTGTAAATGCTATTGAAGCATTCAGACACTTTGCCTTGTGTCCCCTGGACAAACTCTTGCCGTTGCGTGCACGACTTGTGACCGTTGTCACCTTCTGATCAGGCACTAACGCCTGGTCAACGAGTGTTGCTAGGAAGCTTCCTTGTATCTTCTCATAATCTGCGCAAATGTCATAGGACCCACTACACAATGAGTTCCGCGATGACAATTCTATCTGCAGTCTGTGTTCCTGTCCACAAACAGCCCATCGAGTATTTTCCAGGCATTTTTTTCTCCACTTGTTGCCTCCAGACAAGAGGCTCTCTCTTAGCAATGTTATTCTTGTGGAAGTGACTCCCAGCCCGAGAAAAAACGTGCAAATCTAACAAACTTCAAATAGCAACCAGGGTTTTTTGCGAAACAAATACCGAACATCGCAAGGAAGCACGTGACTTAACCAACAAAGTTAGTTCCCAAAATAGACAACAAGGTAGAGCAAAGTTAGTTCCCAAAATAGACAACATGTGTGAACCCGACTCCATTGCATTACTACATAACCTCGATGCACGCCTGCGTGCAGTCAATGCCACTAGTTCCTAATCTTTGTTGATTGCGCACAACGTGAGAAAAAACAACTTGAAATGTCATCGATTCAATGCTGTTAGATCAGTCGATTGGACGTGCGGCGTAGGCCGACCATTGTGAAGAGATAATGTCGTTTCTACTTTTTCCAACTTGACTTGCTTTAAGTTTGCATATACACACAAGAATGAGTGCTTTCTACAAATTTTGACATGTTGAACAACTGCCGTAAGAACATCGATGTAAAACATGACGACCGTCCGATCGGAAGATCTAACGTCTCATGAATCTATTTGTCTCATACTTATGAGTGTTTGTATTTGGTGCGATGTTAAGAAGGGGTTTTATGTCTTATGCAAACTCAAGGAAAGACATTGTGGCTCTAAACGGGCCCCAATTTCATTCAATATAAGATAACAGTACAGCGCACCTTGTCATACGTACTACGGGATAAGTTAATACCTAGGAAGTATGTGACATTTGCCACTCCTCGTGGTACTCCCAACCATCGTGCACACAATGACTTCCGTGTTTTATGGCATATGTTCAGTGAGAGTAAACGTTTTTGGTTGCACACGCGAAGAACACCGACCCTACGCATTAAGACTATGAGAACACGTACGTGACCCCATTTGCGAACAATATTACATGAATGTGTTCATTATCAGTTGATCGCTCCAACCCGACATAGTATGAGAAAATTAGCTTGATAAAAATGACATCACATTGTCCGCGTAAGCAGGCCTTCTTTGTAAGAAAAAGCAACCAAGCTTAAATTTAAAGATGGCATACCCATCATTATGAAGAAGGAACAACACGCCAGTATGTCGTTGATGGTTATAAAGGCCTGTGTACACCGTGGGCATACATTATATCAATGGGTATGCCATTTCATTTTTTAGTGCATCGTGTATGCGGTACCTAAAACTCGACCCGTGGGTATGCCAGCTTAAAAGTGAGCGCGGTGCGGGTATCCGAGGTATTTCATACCGTCATGCCACGCTTTTCTCATTTACGTAGGTTATCCACCAGGTGATCCGAAACTACTTGTCACAAGATCCAAAATTAGTTGCCAAGAAGCTACGGTTTGCGAACATAAATCACCACAAGCCACGTGTTGTAGCTGTTATGTCAAACAGAGCGTAGGTGGTGAACATGTAGAAGTTGCCAAGCAAAACACAATTAAGAAATTGGGACACTTGAGCACTGTACAATTAGTAGTAAGTGTACTTCGATGACGAGTGCAGGAATGATCGAACATACATACACAGGTGTCGAGTTATGAGGGAGGCATAGTCGGGGTTGTGGGGTTGATTGTCGAGCGACACCTGTGGAGTCACGTCATCAGTGGTCAAATTTGAAAAGGTCCGCCGAGAATTGGGGGGCTCTGGCAATTGTCGGCGAAGATGCGAGATGCATCTTTATAAATCCAGATTCCTCTCACTGCATCGAGAAGTCGAACAAAGGGCAGTGAAACTTATATCGCAGGTTCGCGGGAGTGGTCAAAGTTGTGGAAGGGTTTCTGGAGATTCACTCGAAGTGGAGGCTGTTGGCCGGTTTGTCCTTGACCGTCGGAGTGAATATCGCGGTCTCGCGACGCAATTGGCTGCTTGTGCAATAACAAGAATGCCCATTCAGAAAGCTAAGGGACTAGTGTAAATCTGGTACGTACCACTTCCCCCCATTTTAGTTGCTATTTCTCGGCGTGCGTACATATGAAACTTCGAGACGGCAGCAATAGCCATGAATTAGGTGATCGTCGCCTCGGAGGTTGTTGTAGGGTTCCCAACTATTATGCGCGATGTCGTAGCCGTGCTACTTGACAAGATATTCCTTTGTTGCCTCATCGTCGATGGCCGAGTATGTCCTCAATGACGTACTCCGTGTCTTCGTCCACTTTGTACGAGAGGCGGATGAGGTACATCTATGCAGGTGAAGTTATCTCTGGGATCTTGATAATGCTCGAGTCTACTAACATGGGATGAACTTGCACAGTGTTGGGCAGTTTGAGTCATGCAACCACAAGGGTTTGCATGCGCTCCATTTCAAACGATCCCATTCACCAAGGCTTCAGCTTCAAACAGTCAGCTTTTCGGTGTTTGATGTTTGCAAAGCTAAGAAGGATGTTTTCGCCAATGGCGATCAGGTTGTTGGTGCGATGACGGTCAGCTTCTTGCTTTACTACTACTTGTGTCTCCGCGAGTGTCTGTCGTGTTTCCTCCCAGATGGTGGTGAAGCCCCGATGCTGAACATCGACCACGGGGATGTTGATGTGCCTGTGTAGTCCGACTGCTGCGGCGGGAAGTTTGTCATGAACCGCTTCAAACAGAGTTCTACCCGCTGTGGTGGAAACTGCCAAATAACATGCTTTTTAGCGGTCAGGAGTTGTTGTGCCCAATCCGTCCGGCGAGGTTCAGGTCGTGTTCAAAGAACTTGCTTGAGTGTCTGATTGGTTGGCTCGATTTGACCGTTGACTTGAGGATGAAATGCTGTCAAATGCTGTATTCTGCTGCTATAGTGAGCCATCATTTCGTGCAAAAATCAATTGGCGAATCAACTGTCTGTATCGCTCATGATGCTTCTCGGTATGTCACGTGGGTGCATGATGTTGTTTAGAAATAACCATGCTATTCCCTTGGCGACGACGGTGGCCTTTTCGGGATGAAATGGGACATTTTGGAAAACCTGTCGACTATCGCGTGGATTGCGTCATATCCCTCTGGTGTGGCTGGCAATTCCGTGACGAAATCCATGGAAACATGGGCCCACAAATCTGTAGAAATAGGGAGCGGTTGCAGAAGTCTGCTTGGCCGTGTGCGACGATATCTCTGTCGCTGACATGTGTTGTAGGACTTGCAGAACTTAGCCATGTCGGATTGCATTTTTCCCACCAATAACTTTTCACCAGCTTCTTCAGCATCTTGTCCTCTCCAAATTGTCCACTGGGTCTTGTGTTGTGGCAATCTCCAAGCAGCATACGACAAAGCTCGTCATACGAGGAGCGGCCACTTGGCGAGTGAGATATCGTTGCCAATATGGTGTGTCACACAAGGATTTACCTCTGTCATATCTGCCATGCTGATCGTAGCCTTGTGCAAACAGCCGCTTGAGATATGGGTCTCGTTGCAGCTATAACCTTACCGCTTCAGCCACCAAATCTGAACGGCGGTTGGGTGGCTTTGCCGGGCTGATTTTGCCTAGGCGGTACTGGATATCGTAGTCGAACCCGGATCCAAGGAACTCCATTCATTGGGTTTGACGTTGACTCAAATTCAGCTGCGTCTCAAATATTTCAACGCATGGTGGTCGGTGCACATGATGCATCGGCGGCACTCTGACAAAAACCGCCATGCCTTGAATGCACGTACGACCGCCAAGATTGCTTTCTCCTGTATGGCATAGTTGAGTTCCGGTCCTCGCACCCTTTTAGACACGTGGGTGACCGAGTTCTCTTTTTTGATGTGGTCTCGTAGGAGGACTGCGTTAATGGCTCGGTCTGATGTCCTTGTAGCCATTACGTAGGCTACTGTCAGATCGGCTGACCGTAGGGATGGCACCAAGGCCAGAGCGTTCCACAATGCAGTGAACACTTCTTGTTCGCTGTCTCCCCACCGCCACTCATTTTTTTTTTTTGAGCGAGGTCGCAAAGAGGCACTGACACATGGGCATAATCTTGTACAAATCACCGGCAGTAGTTGTAGAAGCCGAGGAAAAATTGAATTTCTTGAACATTGGTCAGCGTTGGCCAATTAGCGACTACAGCCACTTTTTTCGGATCCATGGTGATCCGCCCACCGTTGATGAAGTGACCCAAAAACTCGATGGATCGGCGACCAAAGTTGCACTTTGAGATTTTTCCAAGAAAATCCTCTCTTACTCCGAGGACTTTTCAAAGACGTCCATCGTGCTTCTTCAGGCTGCGATTATACACCATAACGTCATCAAGCTACACCACGATGAAAATGCCGAGGTATGGGCGGATGATGTTGTTCATTGTTGCCATAGATGTTGACGGGGCACTCATTAGTTTGAACAACATTACCAATATCTCAAGATGACCTTAGCGAGTCCAGAACGACATCTTCTCGATGTCGACGGTTGTTACCCCGCTGATCTTTGAATTCAACAATCGATATTTAATGAATTATGTGATCCTTTGTTTCAACTAGGTTTTTTGGGTATGAGTTATTTAGGTGATCCAATTTGATCGAATTGGTGGATTTTGTGACCCTTGAATTCAACGACGTCATGTTCAAGGTCTTGTGGATTACATGTTGTTCTATGTTGATCAGTGGTGCTTATGTTTCCCAAGCTATGTAGATTAATGTCACTTGTGTGTACATCCTATTGTCCACATGTAGGAACTAATGATATGTAAACCAATAAGAGAATGTATGAGGGAACATGGGATTGAATTATTCATGTGGCTTCTTGAATTCATCGAGCTAGAATTTCAACGAATTTCAACTAGATTTCAAAACATTATATACAAATTGAAAAATCAGGGGGATACCCTATTGATCTTGATATTCGATATTAATTTTTTGTGGCGGGTTGTTTTGTCGAATCTCATTTTTCGCCAAATTTGAAGGTACCACAAAACATTTTGCAAAAAAAAAGAACAAAATCAAGGTGTTACTAGTGACATTTTGTCACGGGATTACCTGATTCCTTGTTTTGCGATCGGCTGGCCAGCGGTAAGAGTATCCCCAGGTTTTCATCCGAGACATCTCGACCTCAGGCGCAGGAGGCATGTCCTAGCAATTTTTAGCGCCAAATCATGCCATGCGTACTCTTGTCTCAGTCCACGCGGTCCAAACGGACCACGTGGACTAGTGGCGACAGGTGACATGGCAGATCACCTGCGTATTCACGCGATCTGTCAAGACAAACCTGACAGATTTGGCCTGTAGCGGGCAGCGCACACCGTTCACTCCTGAAAAGTGGTGGTTGCACATCAAAATTAAAGTTCCACAGTAAACTTGACCTAGCCCGTTTGTCGAATTTAACGTACCACCAGTCAAGATTAATATGATTTGAAGGTACTACCACCTATATTGGACCCTCATTGAATTTAAGGAAACCTAAATTAGCTTGACCTAAATAATCAAATTAAATGATAAATAGGGTAAGTGTATTTGGTGATTTCCGCTACGCAAGTCGATCTTGCTGGAATTGTGAGCCCCTTGAAGTTGATCGAGAAGCTCGTCAGCTCGGGAAAGAGGGTAGCATTTCATGATAGTAGCGTCTTTCAACGCCCAATAGTCTACGCACATCCACATCTCACCAGTTTTATTTTTTGCAAACACAACTGGTGCGGTGTATAGTGACATGGATGGGCGGATGATCCCTTGACCGAGCATCTCGTCGAGTTGCTTCTTTAGATTGGTCAGCTCGTGATTGCTCATTTGATAGGCCCCTCAAACGGTAGGTCTGGTGCCCAGATTCAGTTTGATATAGTGGTCAAGGTCGTGTTGAGGAGGTAAGGTTTTTGTGAGTTTGTTGGGGAAGACATTCGCAAACTCCTAGATGAGTGGTGCAGACTCTTTGGGTACCATCGTAGACTTTGTTGACGCCGATGAGGCTAACAAGGCCGATGATGAGTCAGTTGCTGATACTTTTACCTCTTCCCTTGGCTCGATATGCACAAGCCACGCACGAGCTCCTCGTCGTATAAAGTGGTTGGCCACGTTGAGCAGTATTGGTTGCACAAGTTGTCTCTTCTTGGCTATCGCAACTTCATCTCCTGCTTCCACCTTTGTTGTTCTGCTTTCATCTTCCATCACGCATGCGGGAGTTGTTGTTTGGCACCGTTGTTTTCCGTGTAGACGTCGCCAATGTTCCAGTTGACGTGCGGATTGTGTCGGTAAAGGAAGTCTTTTCCAAGAATGGTTTTGCCTTCAAAAACCCCTTGTGTGGTCTGCAAACTCAGCTTGCAAACCATGTTGTTTCTCGCAAAGATGTGTGAAGCCCCTCCATCCGATAGTGTCGATGCCGTTCTGTGACTTTTGCATCCCCAAGGCTTAACGTTTACCACTATTGCCGGTTGATCGTCCTTGTATCCTTCATTGAACTTTGCAATGCTAGAAACCATCTACGACAATGTAGGTTGTTTGGATGGGCGATGGCTTTGCACAGATCGCTCCTCACGGACAGTGTTTGCGCCTTTCACTCCTACCCTTTGCCATTTCCTTGTTCATTTTTCTATGACCCCCCCCCCCTTTTTGGCTTGCTGCTTGCTCCATCAGTTGCGAGCGATGTGCTCGATGTTTTCATAGTTATAGCATGTCCCCGTATCTATGTGGTCGACGTTGTCCCTCCATTGGAGTGGAGGAGTCCACTGACGAGGTTTTCCGTTTCCACGGTGTTTGCAGGAGGTTGCCAGTCATAGGGTGGATCCGAGCGTTGTATTTGGTGTTGTCGGTCTTTTCTCTTGCTATGGTCATTCGCGGCAGGTCGTCTTGGATGCCAAAAATGGCGATTGCTCTCCGGATATCTTGCTTGAGGCCGTTATTGTAAAGAGAACAGAGTTCCTTGGGGGTTATGTCTGCTTTGTTGATGATCCTGCAGAATTGTTGCGTATACCTTGCCACGCTTAAGTGTCGAGGAAGACGCTGTAGCTTGTACCGTGCATTGGAATTTCCATTCAATTGTCCAAAGCGTGCGAGCATTACGCACAAACATTCATTCCGGTCGGCTGGTGGCGTCAGCACGTCTTGCCATTCTAGGATGATGAGCTCCGAGGGTAGAACGCTTGCGATCAACAATATGACACGGGCGTCATTAGCCATTGATGATGCTCTGCTAGTCTACTGCTGCCGTTGGGTGGTCATTTTCCGGTGGATGGACCAACAACTTAGTGCATGGCTGCAAGGTCGAATTTTTTCTCACTGTCGTTGACACTAGGAGCGTTGAAGTACACCTCCAAATTCGTCAACCGCATCTAAACCGTCGGTCCCTTTGATTTTGCAGGATCGAACGGTTGTGGTGGAGCCGGATGAATTATAGGTTTGCTTGAGAGTTGAGATTTTCTCTCAACGAGCACCGCTTCTCGTGCACTTGCATTGCGAAGAGCCACCATCACGACATTGAGTTGTTGGATCAGATAGCTATTGATCTCCTTGAGCGCAAAGATCCGATTTGCCAGTTCCTCGTTGATTCCTGCCTGTCATCTGGTGCCACGTCTCATCGAGGCTGTTGGTAGGGACGACTGGTTTACCGCTGTTGGGTTCGCAACCGGATCAGTCGTCGAAGCCATAGGGGTTAGTCTTGTTGCTGCATAGCCTGCCACTTCAGCATTTGTTTTCCCTTCAGGGTTCACATGCATCAGCATGTTATGCTCCTCTATCACCGAAGTCATCGCCAAAGACCCGTTGCTAGGCCATGGTTGTGCTCCCTCGCCTTACATTGTAGTCGCAAATTCTGCGAAGTATTGACAAGTAAGATGCGCTGACGGCTTGTTCAAGGTACTCATCGTGATGGGTAAGGTGGTCGGATGCCTCTCCAACAACATTGAATTATGATACAAAGTGTTATGCCAAATGAAGTGTAGGTGGTGAATAGGTAGAAGTTACGATGGAAAACAATATTTTGAATCTGGGACACTTGAGTTATGTCGGTGGAAAACGTCAAAGTGATTGCACATATGTGTGTGTGTGTGTGTGTGTGTGTGTGTGTGTGTGTGTGTGTGTGTGTGTGTGTGTGTGTGTGTGTGTGTAAGAGTGTTGAGTTACGAATGAGACATGGCCAGGGACGTGGGGTCGATTGTCAAGCAACTCGTGCGGAGTTGTGCCATGAGTGGTCGAGTTCAAGAAGGTCTGCCGAGAAATCTGGGGGCTACGAGAATCGACCGCAAAGATGTAAGATGCATCTTACTAAATCTAGATTCATCTTGGTGTGTCAAGAAGTCGACAGAAAGTTCGAGATACTTCTGTCGCATGTTCGCGAGAGTGGTCAAAGTTGTCAGAATGTTTCAAGTAGATTCGTTAGAGGCGGGGACAGTTGGCCGGTTTGCTCTCAATCGTAGGAGGGAATACTACGGCCTCGCGATGCCATGGGCTGTTTGTGTAATAACACAAATGCCTTCTTGGAAAGCTTAGGGACTAGTGTACATCTAGTACGTAACAGTAGCAAACGGACGGGAAGCTGTGCCCACTGGGCCAAAACCACGGTAGTTGAGGGTCTCGAACACTCAACTCATCCCATCCATCGACCCACAGGCTAGGACCGGTCTAGGCCACGTGGCACACTTTGCACCACATCCCTCCAACATAGGAATGGACCCGCCTTCGGTGTCCAAAACGGGTGTTGAACCCCAACGCTCTGATACCAAACGTAGCGAACGGTAGGGAAGCTTGGCCCACTGCACCAAAACCGCGGTAGTTGAGGGCCTCCGACCCTCAACTCATCCCATCCGTCACCCCACACGCTAGGACGTGTTCAGGCCATGTGGCACACCTACCGCTACACGTGTTCATGATGTACATATCGCTTAAGTTGTTGATTTCTACCTTCATACATGCAGACCTTTCTCCGCATTGTACACACAGTTTTAAATAGCCCTTGTTGTAGAAATTCAGACAAATAGGCCCTTGTGATATCACACCCACAATCCAAGATTAATTGCATTATGCACCTGGAGAATTTCCAGGTTTGACAGCCGAATAACGTAACCCCTGCAAAAAAATCACAAGTATCGACTAATGTACTCACCCCTGTTCCAAGAACAGAAGGAAACGTTAACCTTGATGAAAAGATAGACACAAAGATATCCCCCTGGT
>SZWC01012476.1:74277-85840 GCA_023375785.1 Penium margaritaceum | reverse complement strand
TATCTATATCTATATCTATATCTATATCTATATCTATATCTATATCTATATCTATATCTATATCTATATCTATATCTAGATGTATATCTATATCTATATCTATATCTATATCTATATCTATATCTATTTCTATATCTATATCTATATCCATATCTATATCTATATCTTTAGCATAAAACATAAATATGCTTTTAAATATGTATATGTATACAGATCTATTAAAGACATGGGTTAAGATATTAGAATAAATGTACATAGATTTAAATGTAGATATAGGTTTTTATACAAATATATATATATTTTTGAAATTGTTTAAATAATTAAAATTTTATTTTGGGGATTTTTTTATATTTTAATAATAAATATTTGGTTTATATTTCTATTTAAGACATGAATGTGTCGTTTTCTTTTGACTCACCCATTTAGTACTTGTACATCTATATGTTTTCCATGTTTTGAGTAGTTTTTTAGGATAAATTAAGAAATCATGTTGAAATATTTTGTACCAATATCATTTAATAAATTGAGAGGAATTGCATCTCACAAATCTAAAAAAAAGTTTCATTCTTTGTGTCTTCATCTCCTAGTATTTAAGATTTTCGATATCTTGATCTTCATTCTGAAATTTGGTAAATTCTATTTATCTGCTTTTAGTAGAAACTGATTTCATTTATCCCATCCTTGTGTCATGTAAATAGAAATTCTAACCTGTACGAACCATGCATGATGATTCAAAATTATGGTAAACGTTGTTATGAATTAAATATATTCAATTCAGAATAATTTATATGCCCGTTTCTTCGATTGAATTGTACTTGTCTACTTCTTTTTGATAATGATTGCTTCAGATTTAGATCTAGGTTTAGCTCAATTGCTTTTGTCAGTTCGTTCAGTGAAAGGCTACTCTGGAACTCAGATGTAAGGCCACCTAATGCAGCCTACTCTGTTGTTTTCTGACCGTTGAACGACAGTGCATAGTTCTTTTCTTCTCTTCGTAGAGGGTATTCTTTGCGGCATGGACCCTATTGCAAACCATCAGGTTCGCGAGTCCAAATTTCATTTTTTTAATTCTATTACTCGACGGGTTTCTGGAGTTGGATTTCTCTAGCAGAAGCTCCTATACACGTCTCAGAGGACTTGGCCGTGAGCCCATTCCGACTGGTGACATGGCTTAAGTCACCATAGTTAGGAGACGCGTGTCTACACTTCTCGCAATCGTTTAAATCTATCGATGGCTATTTCGCGGGACTCAAGGGTAGTTTGAACCAATCATCGATCACCTGTCCCGCCGGCGGGATAGGTGATAGATGATTGGTTCATCGATCCGACCAAGGTCACTTAACCGCCTTTTCCTACGTTCCTTGCTGCCACGTACTCAGGCGTGCCACGTACAAGCGCTTTCCAAGTAAAAAGGCCTGCCAGGAAGGAAGGCTTGCCACGTCCGAAGGGTTTGCACGTACGAAGATTGTGACGTGTGAGTGATTGTGACGTGATAAATTGTGTAAACATTTCAGGGTTTGAAACGAAAGGTGGATGAGCCACATATGTCGGAACTGGCGCATCTCCGCCGCTGAAACATACATGACGTCACACTATCACGACAGTTAAAAACCATCGATAAACAACCTTCCAAACCATGGAGTCCCGAGCTTTGAAACCACTTTATCGATGGAAAGTGGGCATCAGCCAACTCGCGAAAGGAGTAGTTGGGGAATCGATAATCGATATACCGCTCGAGTTGTGAGCGGAGGTCGCCAACGTAAAACGCGCGTATGCGAGCTTTTCGAACATTGATGACGTCACCTCGTCTGTTCGCAAACCGCCAGATTTCTGGCGGGCCGATAGTTAAAATCGATTGCGAGACGGGGCCTTGGTCGCGATACCCTGACGCGGATTACGACTTCGCTGAACCTATGTGTACGTTGGCTAGAGTTTGAGATTTTCAGGGATTCACAAAATGCCACATCATCGGTGCGTTTGCAACACTCCTTAGGGCAAACTTGTTCGAGGCAATGACCTGACCAGTCGCCACGACAATTTGCAACGATGAGGACAGCTCTAAAAGGTGAGCGACTGTTCCAAATAATACGGTAGACAAGAGCTGTGTTGCAAGCAAAGAGTGCACACGGTTACATAGTAAGAACGTAAAAATATCATTCATTTGGCCCTCAGAATGGAATTGAAGAGAACGATCCCATAAACTTTAAAAAATACAAGAACCACATTCATTCCTTCAAAGAAGTCATGAAAAAGAATACAAAGATATTCTATGAACTTCAAAGAAGTCCATTATGTTCGTTCTGTGTTAGATTTTGTCAATATTAGAGGTCCGAAAACATGAGTATCTTTTTCTAGGTAAAAATTCACATTCATTGATATGTTATCGTGCAATGTTGGGAAATACTGAATGCTTTCAAGGAAAAAAGGAAAATGTGGGAGTTCTAGATGAAATTTTCACATAATGTAATCGAAATTTAATAAATTTGTATATTCTAACTTTCTTTCTGCATTTATTTTACGTAGATCCGCCGCAAATTTTCTTTATCCAAACGTATAGTTTCTGGGATCAATTTTTTGTCTAGTCTAGCCAAACAACTCACTTGACTGGGCGGGAAGCTTGGCCAAGCTTCCCGTCTAGTTCGTTACATAAAGCGTAATGTCCGTTATCTGGCTGGGTCGCTTTGTCCAATTCCGTTCTCTCCGGTTCCTTCTTTCACGAAAAACCCTTGTTTGGATGCGGAAAAACAGCCTTTTCTGTCCGATGCCTCCCAAGCTCGAAGTCCGAGGAGCGACGCAGAGAGCGGAAACAATATTAAATTTTGAAAAAACGGCTATGTGATTTTCAGCGCAGAGATAAATGCGGAAAAACTAATTTTTTTACCCAGCGAAGCGATTGTAATAGGGTTACTATGTACCCCAAAAACATGTGACGGCCAGTAATGGCGCATGGGAAACTCCGCTGGCAAATCTCGTAAGCGCGAAACTCCGACCTGGCGTGAGAGACCTACCTAGTACACTGGCTAAACTGCGAGTTTTTTAAGGGCAATGTGTATGATACAATATAAAATTATTGTAGATGTTTGAGTCTCACTCATTCCTGCTGAACCCAACTAACTACGAAGAACAAGATAGGACCTTCGTTCAAATCGTCGTGAATGTGTCAAGGCTAGCGCGTCAGTATATCACAAACAAGCAGGGCAAATTGTTTTCGAATAAATGACGGCCAGAATTGCCTGGGCGGAAAGCTAATGATTCAGCTGTTCAGGTCGGCTTACTTCTGCGACCACCGCTATCAAGGTTGAGCATCTAATAGGCTAGGATTCAGGTAGGTCCAAAACTTTACAATCTGCTTAGATCCGACACCTCCCATTAGGACAGGGAAAAACTAGGGTTATTTGGTCAATTTATCCAACTCCTTATCGCTCTTTTATATTGTAGTGAAAGGCCTCGTGCCGACGCTTTTCACTACATTTTGTCACTACAACTGAATGAAACCACGAGTTTGCACGAATTTCCGTCACAACATGCACCGATCTTAAAATTTCACACCAAGTCGACTTTCAACAAATCTCTTGGACCATGTTGTCGAATGACCGTCTTTTTGTAGCCGAATGATTTACATCCAAAAGAGCTTCGCCTTCCATGCGCTTCCGTCTTGTCAGCAATCCGACATGCGTTATTTTTGTGAATTTACGAACATTACACTTCCGTGATGATTGATGTATTAAGCGCCAAAGCCTTTGCTAGTGAGGGAATATAAAAATGGTAGTCACTACATTGTAGTAACCGCCAAAAACGAAGCATCTCACTACACACTACATTTTTGTGACTCAAGTACCCAGCCTATATCAAGGTCTTCGTGTGAGGGCTTGATGCGGATTTGGTCTATACGGTAGTAATGCCTTGTCCTTCGACATGAGTTGCAGGTGGGAAAAGGTGAGTAGAACACCCGTTTTTTTTTCCACCCACTTCTGGTGTGACGAAAGACAAAAACATTCATCATAAAATCGACTGTTGAGTGGTCAGATACTCACATATTAAAGAACAATTCTGACCCCTTTACCCAGGTTTCACGGTCGATGTGTTTTCATCACAACTCAGAATCCTTGTGCCAAGGGAATGAGGTTGAAAAGTGCCCATGAGACATGCGTCGTCTGATGGGGGTGAGGGAATAATAACGAGTTGGGGGAAGACGACAATCTTTATTAGGCCACAAAGTGCCGATCCCTCTATTCATGGATAAGGTTGTGGCTGTCAGTAGGATATTGTGAAACACAATTGAAATAACTTACGATAATGATTTCAATCCACTAATAGGAGATAAGGCACCAAAATTGATTACAAACTCCAAGATTTTAACGTCAAAAAATGATTGGGCTAGAACTCGTGTCCCACTCACCCTTTCCCACATGCGACCATGGTCGCAAAACTTTCATGATCATTAACATTCCACACGAGTCCCTCATACATGGCAACGTCCACCATGCATAGTCCATAGATGTTTGAACAACGATTTGGCGACTGTACATCTCGATCAAATGGCAATTGTTCTCAACCTTTTAAGCAGATTGGCGTGAGCAACTTTCTCGTTGACTCTCCATCCCCTATAGCCCCTCCTCAGCAACGAGGAATTCATCACAACCCTTCATACATGCAGAGGAGGCCGCTTTCCGAGGGTTATCCACTTCAACTCCGGCTGACCTCTCATGGCTGGAACGGGTCCCTAGTCTTTGGGCGGTTCGATGGGAGACGTTGAGGGTCGGGAACCCTCAATGACCGAGCTTCTGGTACGAATCTGTTACATTGGCATCAGGGCGCCAGGGTTCGAGTCGCTTTATCGACACTTAATGTATGTCCACTCCTTGATGGGAGGAGTGTAGAACAACCTCTCTTAATGGTTTGAACGGGTCCCTAGCTTGTGAGCGGTCAAACGGGATGGGTTGAAGATCAGCGACCCTCAATCACCACATTTCTGACCCGTTGGGCCAAGATTATTGTACCAATTTGTTACATCCACAAACTTTGGTTAAATGATCTCAAACTTTCTGGTCGGCACATTGAAACCACAATGAATCCTCTTATGCATGCAGCTTCAAACGCCGTCGCACCCGATATGGGATGGAATAAAGGACCAGACCATGAGCATGATATCCTCATTGATCGAATCCGGTCTGACAGCACGTTACATGATTTTGTCATCATGCCGACCGGGAAATGAGCACCATTGGTGATCAACGTTGGCAAAAACATTGTTTTCAGGAGGTCATGGAAGGGCCAAGATTCATGTGTGAAACCTTCCAACGTGACGAATCGATGGCTGTGAAATTTTCACGACTAGCGTTTTTGCAACGCTATAGGCTCGGCACCAATCGTCAATTTCTAGATCGATGCGGATTCTAGAAAATTGCTACTTTCTTGGCTCAGCACTATCATTTCAAAATCGAACCAAGTTCCAAATTCCAAATCGGTAGTAGCTCAAAACTCAAAACTCTAATTTTTTTTATGCTGTATGTGGCCTCTGCTAAAACCTATACGAGGCTTCCACAGTTGGTCTTTTCCATCTTGGGCTTGACTTTGGTTGCAAGGCTCACGCATCGCATCCATTGACATGTGTCCACTTGGATGTGTGAACCCCATCGCAAAGATGGACACATCCAACTTTCTAGGTCCAAGGCCCTTCTTCCCATTCCAGTGCATCTGGGGTCTTTCAAGCATGAATAGGAGGTGGCACAGAAAGAAAGTCTAATCGACTTCGAGGTTTGACAAGAGGGAAGCAAGTGATGATGACATCATAATGATCGTTGTCAACCACCCACTTTCCTATGAGAACGTGGCTACCTATCTACCAAACCACTTCCTTTCAAATTGCATGAAGGATTTCTTTGCACGATGCCTTAGGCAACACGGGTTAGCTCGTGAGATGCCGTGGTGGTGAGATAAGTTATACGGTAAGTTGTGTTCTACATAAAATACGTGAAGCACGTGTGTTCACTCACATTCTGGTGAGACGGGTTGACCGCATTTTGAAATACGTAGGTTGGAAAGGTAAGTTGGGATTCTATGTGTGATGTCACCTGTCTATTGTTTTTTTCATCAAAAGGTCATAGGGTATAGGGAAGGAGTCAAAATTTTCTTGCTTAAACGTTGTGACTGATATGATGTACGTATGTTGAAAGAAACGTTGTGTGTTCCTGCGTTGTCAATGAATACATCCCTACCCGAAAGAGTTACAATCTGTCACACACGTCATGTACCTAGTGGTGCTAAGATTGTTTCGCACAATTGACATGTGATACATGAAGTCCCTTCTGCACTGTAATTAAACATGTACGACAAACACTTCAACAGGTATGTGTCCTCCATTTCTAACTATGTTTGGCTTTAGGCATCATTTTCCTCAAAGGCGTATAAGTGACGTACAAAGTGGAGAATAGTTGAAAAAACTATCGTCAAAATGTTTACTACGTTGTTCAACACTTTCGTTTTATGCATTGCTAGTATTCACAACAGGAGCATATATGTAGGACATGTGTGAATTTATCTTTGTGTTGAGGTAATTCATCACATTCATGAGCTTGTGGTTATTAAATTAGAAGGACATAAATGTGAAAAATGGATAACATGTTTCCTATTCATTAAAATATGTTCAATTATGCATGGTTCATGGATAAATGTACATGCCATCATCGTATCAGCATTAGAATACATGTACCTTCACTTGTCCAACTTATGTGAAAAATTTAGCTAGCATCTCTCTCTCTCTCTCTCTCTCTCTCTCTCTCTCTCTCTCTCTCTCTCTCTNATGGATAAATGTACATGCCATCATCGTATCAGCATTAGAATACATGTACCTTCACTTGTCCAACTTATGTGAAAAATTTAGCTAGCATCTCTCTCTCTCTCTCTCTCTCTCTCTCTCCCTCCCTCCCTCCCCCCCTCCCACAGAAACATATCTAGATGTATACATCCACCATATTGTGTACTTCATCACAATTAAAGTGACTCACAATTCACTACTACGGAACCTCCTTCAACAATGGCTTCTCCACCAACAAAACTTCCTCCACCATTTTGTTTTCCATTCTTACTTGGAGCCCTTGCCCTATGGGTGCTGGAATAGTACATGAAGTATGAGTTTCCTCAATGTCAAGCCGTAAGACTCATTTATGTCCAATCACCTCAAATACATACACTTAATGATAAGTGTACACCACTTGAACATATGGTGAGGATAGTTCTAAGAAAGAGGGTGTCAAAAGTTAGAATGTTTATGAAAATTTTCTTGCCAATCTCATGCACATTGAGCATTTTGTGTACATGGACAAAGAATGTCAATGAAGTTACCTGACCAAAAAATTCCCAAATGATAGGAAAATGTTGAAAAAATCATAAAGATCTGGAAGCAATATAAATAAAATCTGAACACCTACTTCACGCTGATAGAAATTTTAAGACATGCTTGTAGGATAGAATTATTGACTGTTGTGTACTCGAATTCTTCCTTGGCATAACGTCACCTTTTTATGGTGAGAAGGATTACGTTATTGCTCGACTTGTAGCTAAGATTCTACATTTGCGATAGCCTGACCTTCGCTCCAACGACAGGTTCACTACCTCTTTAGCAAAATTCAAAGGAAGTACACTACTGGAAGGGTTCCGTTAATGAAAAGAAGTATGTATCTTTCCGTTCAGTCGTAAACCATTAAGTTGACTAGCAGAGTACGAAGGCAAGAAAGTTGAAATGAGTGTTGTTATACAATGATGTCGATGCGGGTGATTGATGACTCGAAATCGAGGAAAATTCTGAAGTAGAATATCTCTAAGGATATCTTCTACCTTAAGAGTGGTTCTCAACATCTCAGCAGTATCAGAACCATCAACGTTTTCTTATTTACGTCTCTAACTGATTACATATGCCTTTGTATGCGCACATGTGCATAACTCTAGTCGCATCGCGAGATCTCAGCTACATCCGAACCATCAACGTCTTCAGATACATGTTTTATATACACGTTCAACTTTGGAAACAGGGAGGAGGGAAACGATGCCTCCCTGAAGTCCAAAGTGTGCTCCGTGATTGCATTGGGTCATGTATCTGGAGAACAGTCAAAAGAACGCACATATGTAAACATAAAATAGTGCGTGTATTTTGCGTGTGTTCGATACCCTCCTCGCTTTACATCAACCAATACGATCGATAAGTGGGGAAAGATGGATGTGTACAAACGATAGTGTCCCTCTTACGTTTCGATTGACATCCCGACCAAAAGATTTTGTATGAACTGTTCATCTCTGCTTCTGAACGTGTCAGATTAGAGACATCCTTTTTTTGGAACTACACTTTTGTAGTTTTCTCATAGTTTATCAGCTTCACCTCCTAATACACCTCCCAGATTCACTTTTTACGTTGGGGGGGAGGCGCCCCCCTCCCCCCCCCTCGAAAGGTCCAAAATGTATCAAGTGGTTGTATCGGGCAGTGTATCCAGATAATCATCAATCGTATATGCTATTGCATTATATGCACTAGCAAACAATTGTTGGCGGTCTTGCAATACACATCATACTTCACAGGTGCGATACACTATGTGGTGTTGGGGGATGGGGGGGACTCCCCCTCCCCCCCCTCGGCAAAAGTTCGAAGATGAATTGGGGGGTTGTATTGGTAAGTGTATGCGGAGGAGTGTCATTTTCGTATGCAACTGTATTCATACACTAGCTAACAATTGTTGACGTTCCTACAATACACGCCCCGCTTCATAAATACAATACACTTGGTGGTTCAGGGGGGTGGGGTCCCCCCCCCCTCCTTAGATCGAAAATGTATTGGGGGGTTGTATTGGAAAATGTATCTGGAGGATCATCAATTGTAAACACAACTGTATTCATTCAGTAACGAACAATTGCATGCGATCCTAAAATACACAACCCACTTCACAACAACAATACACTTCGTGGGTTTTTTTTTTAGGGCAGGGGTGGGGCAGACCAGCCAACTGGCCATCGGGATACCCATACAGAAAAGGACCCTGTAGAACTGAAAAATTCTGAAAACCGTCGATCAACTCTGATACACGCTCATGGTTCACTCGGATTGCCTCTATTGAATTAAAGTGTTTCAGCTAAAAATGTTGTGTATCATATACGTTCAAGTACACCTCCCCCCTTCCCCACTCCTGAGCTTTGGGTAGTCGATTGTACCACGAAGGTTATGTGTACGAATACAAAAGTGCAGACTGTCATGCGATTGTACAATACACTCCCCCATGCATAAACTCAATTCAATCAAATATTCGGGAGGGGGGAGGAGGTCCACTCGGCGAGATCATTCACATGAAAAAACCAGCGTAAACACTTCCGCATCCCCGCGTAGCCCTAGTACTGGTTTGGTGGGGGGGGGGGAGGACCACCATCGACTTGGTAAAAGTTGAGTGAATCACCAATGCGTCCCCACCCTGAATAGAGCGAACTCACGCATTAGGTGGTTTTGTAGCAACTGACGCGGTTAGGACAACCAGAATTTCAATTACCCTAAGTATGACGAGTTGAAATGCCCAAAATGACTTTGAAGGTCAAAACTAGCCAAGATGGAAGCTATTTACAACTAAAAAATGTAAATCACAACAATTCAAGATTATTAAAGACAATATAAATTTGTACATAATTAATTGCTGATGAAGATTTTCATTTTGCAACTAATGAATAAGAAATGTATTCACGCAAGTAAAATGCATAAAGTAAAGTTATTACTGTTAATACTGTTAATCACAATAATCACAAGTGTAGTGTGAATAGGTTTCCTAGTGTATGAAAGTGGCCTGATTAACCATACCTCGTAAGACTTGCATATTTTTAAAAGTAGGCCTACAACAAGGGCTCTGCCGCCAAAAAGCGTGAATGTGCGAAGGATGCCAAGAGGATACAAGGCAACAACATGGTGCCTTGGACACTACGATGCCCAAGGCACCGTAGGGTCTCTTATATTTGACAAATCTTCTCTCATGGACAAATCATTCAAAAAATTACGAAATAAAAATTTGTGGAGCGCGGCCGGCGCCACGTGGATCAAGCGAGGATCAGTGGCCTGTTGGCGGTTGCACAGGATGGCTTGAGGGTCGGAGGTCCTCAAGCACCATGGTTTTGGCCTAGTTGACCAAGAATTCAGTCTAATATGCTACATTGGTCTCAGAGCGCCAGGATTTGAGTCCGACGTGCGAATGCTGAGGGCGGCTCACTCCAAGGCCGGGGGGGGGAGTGTAGCGTGCGGCCGGCGCCACGTGGCGCCACGTGGATCGTCCCTAGTCGGTGGGCGGTTGGACGGGATGGCTTTAGGATCGGAGGCCTTCAATCACCACAATTCCATCCAATCCGCTACAATATTTCTTTACACACAGCTTCTTCTTCCGCACGAAGTCCCAGAAGGACTACGGACGGAACTTGAAATTTTGACGTTTTATGCATAGTCCACCAGGGACTGTGCGCAGGCATGGTACCACGAGCATCGGAATGCAGTCCGATGCACATGCGCCCTTGGCCGTCCGAAAGGGAGCTATGAGCATATTTCGAAGCTCGCTCGTGCAATTTCGCTCTCAACATTTCAAAATTTGATGAGTCGACGTCCGAAGTTCCAAGGTGCGACCGAGGAGATGGACAAGTAGTATGACCAAAATAAAATGTCGAAATAACATCAATGGCCTTGGACGAAGCAGTTCCAAAATTTTATGGCCACAAAGCATTGTCACATTTAGCATTCACGTGTTGGTTTTTGCGCATCTCTCATTGTGCTCTGTTGTGTCCTCCTGGCTTGTGTACATCGGCGTGCAGATGAGTGACGGCGAGACTCGACGTTGATGGAGTGTCATCTGGTGGAGCCGACGCACGCTGAGGTCGACCTGCAGTTCGCTGGAGCCTCCTCTCTCCGGCGACGTGCTCAGCTCCATCGGCAGGCCTCCTCAGCGGTCGTGCTGCCGGCAGTCACTGCCACCGCAGTTGCTGTCTGCATGCATCCAGCGCGTCCCTTCGCGTCTGCATCGTCATGCTCTGCCTAGGGTCCTTGTTGCATGCTGCATGGCCTTGTTCGACATCATGGACCACCATAGGCACTCCGCGGGTTTGGGCAGCCATAACTCTTTGATACTATTTTTCTAGATGATTCTGACCGCATGACTGCGTTTGCAGCGTCGGTATTATGGTATGGGCCTGTTTTCAGGTAGAACGGACGACGCCCGGGTTTTGGGCTGTCGGGCGTCTGGCAGGGCTCACCGAGAAAACCCTGCCTGCCAGAAAATAGGTCCACAGCTATTTTCTGATTGGCTGGTTAGTTGAGTAACAACTTCTACACTAGTGGGGGGGGGCTAGAACTTGGAGGGGTCTCCCATTGTTGTTCATTCTTCATTCCTAATAAGTTACTATCAGTTTTCAGCTGCTTTCTGGTGCTAACTCTGGCACGCGCGTTTCTGAGTAACAAACCCAGAGCTTCCAGACTTAGACTCTAGAGCAGCAGACTGAGGGGGCAGCTGACTTAAGCAACGAGCGTGGAAGCCCGCACGCTGCATCAACAACGCTG
>SZWC01012476.1:59102-74002 GCA_023375785.1 Penium margaritaceum | reverse complement strand
TTTCTGAGTAACAAAACCCAGAGCTTCCAGACTTAGACTCTAGAGCAGCAGACTGAGGGGGCAGCTGACTTAAGCAACGAGCGTGGAAGCCCGCACGCTGCATCAACAACGCTGGTGCCCCAACCTGGTGCATAGTTTTTCCAGTTTGGTATCAGAGCCAGAGCGTAGCAGCAGCAGAAGACTGGCGAACAGGTGCCAGACAACCCCGACGGACCCCCATACGCGCCAGTGCAGGGGAAATGTTGCCGGATTTTTTCCGACAGCATTGACCCTCCTGGTGGCGGCGTCAGATTTTTTCCCACGGCCACTGGGCCAGTGGAAATGCTGCCGAAATGTTTTCGGCAGCACTGACCCCCACGCGTGACGCAAGGAGGTGAGCGGCAGGCGGCGTCTGACGTCTGTGGGCGACGACGCACGCGGCAATGTCACCCAGGTGTAGTGACTGGCACCACCAGCAGCAGCAAGCATAAGCAGTAGCTCGCAGCAGCCCGCAAAAGCAGTAGCTCACAACAGCAGCAGCAGCAGCCCGCAGCAGCAGCAGCTCGCAGCAGCAGCAGCGTGCAGCAGCAGCAGCAGCAGCCCGCAGCAGCAGCCCGCTGCAGCAGCCCGCATCAGCAGCAGGCAGCAGTCGCAGCACGCAGCAGCGTGCAGCAGTAGCAGCGGGCTGTAGCAGCTACTACAACGAGCTGTTGCAGCCGCCAGCTGCAGCAGCAGCAGCAGCGAGCAGCAGCAGCAGCGAGCAGCAGCTGGCAGCTGCCAGCCGCGGCTGCTGCTGCCCGTTGCTCGCAGCGAGCGAGCAGCAAGCAGCAGCCCATTGCTGCCAGCGAGTAGCAGCTCGCTGTTGCTAGGCGAGCAGCAGCCTGCTGCTCACAGCAGACAGCGGGCTACTACCCGCTGTGACAAGAAGAAAAAAGAAAAATGAAAAGAAACAAAAAAAGGCAACAAAAAAATCCCCCATCCCCGCAGCTCGCTGCAGCAGCCTGCAGCTGCAGCGAGTAGCTGCTGCAGTATGCAGCAGCTACAGCAGCGCTCAGTAGCAGCAGCGAGCTGCAGTAGCTCGCTGCTGCAGGAGCAGCAGCCACAGCAGCTGCTGTAGCTCGTAGCACGAGCAGCTGCAGCTGCAACTGCAGCAGCATCAGCAACAGCAGCAGCAGCTGCAGCAACCGCAGTAGCATCAGCAGCAGCAGTAGCAGCAGCAATAGCAGTAGAAAACAGCAGCAGCAGCAGCAGTAGCAACAGCAGGAGCAGCTGCTGCAGTAGTAGCAGCAGCAGCAGCAGCAGTAGCAGCGGCAAAAGCAGCATCAGCACCAACAACAGTAGCGGTGGCCCCAACATTTGCCGTTGCTGACGTCAGTACCCTTCTGCTGACGTCACTATTGACGTCACTGCTGACGTCATCAACAAAAAAAACAAAAACAAAAAAAAGGGGTGAGAAGAGGGGGAAAAGGGGAAAGGGGGCAGGCCAAAGGAGTGGGTAGACTCCCCACTCCCCGAACCTCCTGCTGACATCAGTAACACAAAGACAAAAAAAACAAGGGACACCAAGTCATGGCTGGTAGTCCCGGCGAGGAGGGGTCCTCCTCTGATGGGGGGACCCCTACCCCTCCTTTCTTGCAGCGATTGCTGCAGTAGCAGCAGCAGCAGCAGCACCACCCACCGCCGCTGCAGCAGCAGCAGCCGCCGCCACCGCAGGAGCAGCAGTTGCCACAGCAGCCCACTGGTAATGTTGGCGGCACCCCTGACCCATTTGCTGCTCTTCAACAACAACTCGCCGCCTTGACACAGCAGCTTGCGGCGCTACAGCCAGTCGCCTCCCAAACCGCCACCAGAGCATCGTTCATCCCTCCAGGGCACGCTAGCCTCGCTGTGTCCGCCGCCACGTACTAATTAGCACAGCAGCAGACTCAGCGCCAACGGCAGACAGTGACCTCCGTCCTTGGCCCCACTCTGGGTGCCGGCCGTAGGCAGAAGGACTTTGAGACACCGCCACCGCCGCTTCAGGCCGGCGAGCAGTTCCGGAGCTGGGAGCTCAGCTTCCGGATCTGGGCACAGGGTGAGGGTCTGTGGGCCTACTACACCCTCCCTTATGACTCCACCCATGCCGACCAGCTATATGATGCTGGTCGCGCCGTCCGCGCCCTTGTATCAGTCGCCCCTCCAGCTTCCCGCCTTGCCTTGGAGCCCTTCCTCGGCAACTTCACCGCTGGCGCCATCCCAGACCCGGCAGCCGCCTGGCACGTCCTCACCAGACCCCATCGCTTGTCCAGCGACGCTGAGATCAGCCGTCTGCTCCGGGAGTTCAACTCCCTGCACATGGGGGAGACCGAGACGGTCACTGCCTACTGGCAGCGGGCGGAGGACATCCTCCGTCGACTCGGCAAATCGGCTCCACCCCCTCTGTCCGCGCTCCTCACCATCAAGCGCAGCGCCACCAGCGCATTCGCGGACGTCTTCGTCCACTACCCTCAGGACGTACTCACCACCATGGAGGCCCAGGGCACTCTCATCCCCTGGGCATATGAGCTTTTCCTTCGCATTGAGGAAGCTCGCCAGGAGTCCCAACTCCATCGCGCGGAGGCCCTTGCATTCCCTGCTGTCGCCGCCCCTGCCGCTGCCTCCGTGGCCGTTGCCTCCCCTGTCGCAGCTACCCCATCGCCCTCAGGGAAGAAGAAGAAAAGCCGGAACAAGAAGGGCAAGGGTCCATCGCAACAGCAGCAGCAGCAGTCATCGACCGGTCCCAGCGGTAGTGGCTCGGTCTGCCACAACTGTGGCCAGCCTGGGCACGGGTGGTACACGTGCCCTCTCCCGACGGACGAGGCCCGCGTCATCGCCACCATACGACGCCAGCGGGAGCGCCGCCTCGCCTCTGCCGCCGTCGCTGCTGCTGGTTCTACCACTCCGACCTCGTCCTGCACCTCTGCCACTCTGACAGCTCCGCCTGTCCAGCAGCCACCCGCGCCACAGCAGTACTACCCTCAGCCGTCGGCACCTCCGTTTCCTTCGCCGGCTCAGACACCCTACTACCCGGGCTCCGGCGCCGTCACTCCACATTCTGTCTACACTCCTGGGCCGTCATCCCGAGAGCGTCAGCTGGAGCAGTTCATCGCGCTCCAGCTCGGCCTCCCTTGCCCTCCTCCCCAGGGAAGTGCGAGTTGCGTCACCTCCTGCCCTCCGGCCCATCCCTGCATGACTGAGACTGAGCTGCGGTCGTGTCCAGTTTCCTCGTCTGTCTCGTCGTCTCCCGTGATCTCATCCACCCCACTCCTTGACGACATTGCATGGCTTGACGACTGGCAGTCTCGTTTCGCGCCTCCGTCCACCGTGTCCGCGTCCCCCGCGTGCTGCCATGTGACCGTGACTGATCTGGTGACCCCTGTCCAGGACCCTGCTGAGACCTGGATCATCGACTCCGGGGCCACGCATCACATGATGGCCTCTCGCAAGGCCTTCAGTATGCTCGGTCCCGTCGGCGATGTCTCCGGTGTCCGGACGGGCTCCGGACAAGTGTTGCCTGTCCGTGGGGTAGGCGTCGTTCGTTTCCGTGGTCCGGCCGGTGACGTCTTTTTGACCGATGTTCTCTTCGTCCCTGGTCTCGAGCTCAGCCTCCTGTCCGTGACTGCCCTTGACCGCATGAGCATGGACGTTGTGCACTCACGTGGTGTCGGCACTGTGTCGTTGCGTCCGTCGGGTCTTGTCGTATTGCACGCCACCGCCTGTGGCAACTTGTGGCATATTCCCCGCCTCTCTTCCTCCCCTCCCGTCTCCTCCCCGTCGGCTGCGACCGGTCATGTGTTTGTTACCAGCATGCTTTCTCCTCAGCACACCCGTCTCTTGCACCGCCGCCTTTGCCACGTCCACTCTGCCGCAGTAGAGAGCATGCTCCGCACCCAGCCGGCCAAGGGCCTTGATCCGGAAACCTTCCCTCTCCCATGCCCCACTGAGTGCATTGACTGCGCTCACGGGAAGATGCACCGTTCCACGTACCCCCTATCTTCCTCACGGGCATCCGCCCTCCTTTACCTTGTCCACTCGGACGTCATGGGCCCTCTCCCCACCGAGTCCGTCGGTGAACATGGCCGCTATGTCCTCAGTCCGGTCCACAGCGCGCCCAGAGGACCCTTTCACCCTACGCGAGGCTCCAGCCTCCCCTGAGGTCGCACATTGGGATGCTGCCTGTGCCAAGGAGCTCGCCGCTATCCAACAGCACCACGTGTATGACCTCGTCGACCTCCCTCCAGGTCGGAAGGCCATTGGTGCCAAGTGGGTCTTTCGGCGTAAGTGGAAGCCTGACGGATCCTTGGACAAGTACAAGGCCCGTCTCACAGCAAAGGGGTTTGCTCAGGTCCCTGGGGTCGATTACGACCAGATCTTCGCCCCAGTTGGCCGGTTCTCCACTAGCCGGGCATTGTTCAGCCTGGTTGCCCAGCACGGGTGGGAGGTGCATCAGATGGACGTGAGCAACGCATTCCTCCATGGCTCACTGGAGGGTGAGGAGCTCTACATGACGCAGCCCCCAGGCTTCGACGATGGCACTGGGAGAGTTTGGCGGCTGCGGAAGACCCTCTATGGCCTGAAGCAGTCGCCTCGGTGCTGGAACCAGGAGATCAGCAGTACGCTTCTCCGTGGCGGCCTCCAGCGCAGCACCGCTGACCCCGCACTGTTCGTCAGCCAACGAGGTCAGACCTTCGCCGCGGTTCTGGTCTACGTCGACGATCTCCTCATTGCATCGCCAGACGCGACAACCATCCAGCACGTCAAGGACCTACTGCACGCCGCCTACCAGATGAAGGATCTCGGGTCTGCCCGAGTCTTCCTGGGCATGGAGCTCGAGCATGATCGCTCTCAGGGTATCTTGCACGTCCACCAGGCTGCCTATGTGCAGACCCTATCCACTCGCTTCGCCGAGGACTTGCCCCTCGTGCCTAGCGCATCCTCACCCATGTCACCCGATGGCCAGGTGAAGTTGAAGAGTCATGACCCAGCTGTTGTGGGGGAGCCAGTTGATGTGACCACGTATCTGCGGGTCATCGGGTCACTGATGTTCTTGGCGACGACGACGCATCCAGACATCGCGTTCGCCGTTAACCTCCTGGCTCAGTTCTCTCAAGAGCCGCGTCACCTCCACTTTGAGGCCGCGATCCGAGTACTGCGCTATGTGGTCTCGACCCCTCGGCGAGGCCTCATGTTCCGCCGTCAGCCGTCCGTCGTTGCAGTGGGTTACACCGACAGTGACTGGGCCGGCAGTCCACACGGTAAGAGTCGCACTGGTTGGATCTTTCTGGTCGGGGGCACAGCTGTGTCCTGGCGCAGTAGCAAGCAGGGGTGCATTGCACGCAGCACTGCTGAGGCTGAGTATGTGGCCATTGGCTCAGGCGCGTGTGAGAGTGTATGGTTGCGTCGTCTGCTGTCCGAGTTGCGTCAGTCTGTCGCGTCCATCACCTTGCATTGTGACGATGAGAGTGCCATGGCCATCGCCGACAATGACGGTGTGCATCACACACGCACAAAGCACATCAATGTGGAGTATCACTATGTGCGTTCGTTGTTGCATGATGGCAGCATCGGCATCGTATGGGTTGAGACAGCACGACAGCTGGCTGACTTCCTGATCAAGGCACTGAAGAGGGATTCGTTCAAGAAGGCTGTGAGTTCAGTCGGCGTGCGTCCGTGAGTCGTCCTTTTTGTCTCTGCCTGCGTCTCTACGTACCTTGGGGGAGTCTGGATGTTGATCGTCTCTCTGCCTGCCCATGTACACTACGCCTGTGAGTCATGGGGGAGTGTTGGTCATTGCGCATCTCTCATTGTGCTCTGTTGTGTCATCACGGCTTGTGTACATCGGCGTGCAGATGACTGACGGCGAGACTCGACGCTGATGGAGTGTCATCCGGTGGAGCCGACGCACGCTGAGGTCGACCTGCAGTTCGCTGGAGCCTCCTCTCTCCGGCGACGTGCTGCTCCATCGGCAGGCCTCATCGGCGGTCGTGCTGCCGGAGGTCACTGCCACCGCAGTTGCTGTCTGCATGCTTCCAACGCGTCCCTTCGCGTCTGCATCGTCATGCTCTGCCTAGGGTCCTTGTTGCATGCTGCATGGCCTTGTTCGGCATCATGGACCACCGCAGGTACTGCCCGGGTTCGGGCAGCCATAACTCTTTGATACTATTTTTCTAGATGATTCTGACCATACGACTGCGTTCGCAGCGTTGTTACTATGGTATGGTCCAGTTTTCAGGCAAAACGGACGACGCCTGGGTTTTGGGCTGTCGGGCGTCTGGCAGGGCTCACAAAGTAGTACGACCAAAATAAAATGTCGAAATAACATCAATGGCCTTGGACGAAGCAGTTCCAAAATTTTATGGCCACAAAGCATTGTCAGATTTAACATTCACGTGATGCGGCTTTTTAAAGTAGGCGAATGTAAACAACACTACAGCATTTGTGCGTATGGAAATTTCATTGATCATTTTATCTGTCCGCCTGCGCCCAATGTGAAATGGTGATTGAGGTTGAGGTTTTTTTTTTCTTGTGTCATTGACCACCATATTGTGCACTCTTGTTAGTTTTACACGTGCATGGACACGTGATCCATCACGTCGTAGGGGAATGTTGGTTTGTGGGTTGTACTTGTAGTTGCTAGGAAGTTGCTAGCCTAGCTTATCCGGGTGTGGGGATGCATGGTTACACCGCAAGCACCAACGCAGAAGACACGCCATGGATGTGGCAACTTGTTTTCAAAGTTCAAGGTCACACCGAGACAAGAGGTGAGAGAGAGCGAGCGTCACTTAGGAACCGGTGAGCGTGCACTCGCCACGGGCATCTCGCCCAAGCGAGCACACACCGCCAACCGGGAGTCGAGCCCGACCACTCGGAATTAACCGAGGGCGGCTACTCACCGATGCACGGCCAAGACCGGCATGGTGGCCCCCTAAGGATCAGCACCCGGGAAAATGCAGCTCCCCCATCACATGCAAAACAAGTGAATACGATGCAGGGCACGGCAGTGAGAATGTACGGGCCCTAGCATCTACCGCATCACAGGAGTCATGAAGAAATCATGCAATAGTCATGTGAGTGCCAGAGGGCACCCCTGGGTCCATCAGCAGCTTGGGGACGTCGATGGCTTCAACCAGCATAGACGCGCCAGTCAGCTCCCCAGGTGATCCCATGGTCCCTTTAATCTGTACATGTGTGTGTGCATAATGTGAGAGGCAAGAGGGCACAGAGTTGTGAGTGGCCAACAAACTTCAACACTCCCCCATGACCCGCAGACAAGCATCCCAAAGCACACAGAAGGGAATCACAAGAAGTGATCACAAGAGATGTGAGTGAGGATACATACCAACGATCAACCTGGTTCATGCAGACTGATGAGACCCACAGAATGAATAGCACCTTTGAAGACATTTCGACTGAGGGCTTTTGTGAGGAAGTCAGCGATCTGAGACCGTGTGTCCACCCAAGCGACTTGGACAATGCCAGCAGCAATGCACTCACGAACAAAGTGATGCTCCACATTGATGTGTTTGGTGCGTGAGTGATGCATGCCATTGTTTTCAGCGATGGCCTTTGTGCTTTGGTTATCACAGCGAAGAGTGATGCAACGGATGGGAACACGTTACTGTTGCAGCAGACGACACAGCCAGACAGCTTCACAAGTGCCTGCACCCAGAGCAACATACTCGGCCTCAGCAGTGCTGCGTGCCACACACCCTTGCTTGCCACTTTTCCATCAAAAACGGCTGTGCCACCGACTAGAAAGATGTACCCTATACGGCTACGAGCATCTGAATCATGTGCCCAGTCACTGTCTGTGAAGCCATCCACTATCACAGATGGCTGAGCACGAAAGTGCAGTCCAACACGGGGAGTGGAAAGGGCGTACCGAACCACTCGCAATGCAGCTTCGAGGTGACGCTCCCGAGGGCATTGGGAGAACTGAGACAGGAAATTCACAGCAAAAGCGACATCAGCACACGTGGTGGTGGCAAGATACATCAGAGAGCCAATGACACGGAGATAGTCGGTCACATCGACCGTCTCCCCCAGCTTTGAGAGATCGAGTGACTTCAGGAGAGACTGCCTGGCAGGCGTCACGGGAGTGGACGCTGTGGGAATGGACATGAGAAGTGGGGCGAAGCGCTCCCCCAGGCTGCGCACATAGGCAGCCTGATGCACGTGCAAGACACGACGAGCACGATCTCGCTCCAACTCCATTCCAAGAAAGACACGAGCTGGGCCCAGATCCTTCATTTTGTATGCTGCTTGGAGTAGTGACTTGGCAGAGGCCACATCCACAGCATCGGGAGAAGCAATGAGAAGGTCGTCAACATAAACAAGAATGGCGACGAGTGGTTTTGTGGACGGCTCTAGAAAGAGCGCTAGATCCACGGTGCTTCGCTTGTAGCCACCCTTTTCAAGGGTGGCTGTGATCTCTTGGTTCCAGCATCGTGGGGATTGCTTGAGGCCATAGAGGGCCTTGCGCAAGCGCCAAACTCGGTTGGTGCCATCAGAGAAGCCGGGTGGCTGGACCATGTAAATCTCTTCGTCCAGCTTGCCATGGAGAAAGGCATTGTTGACATCCATCTGTTCCAGCTCCCAGTCATGCTGAGCAACAAGACTAAGAAGAGCTCTGGCTGTGGTGTAGCGGCCGACTGGGGCAAAGGTCTCATCAAAGTCAACCCCAGAGATCTGAGAGAACCCCTTAGCGGTGAGGCGAGCTTTGTACCGTTCAACTGTATTGTCTGGGTTTAGCTTTCGACGGTACACCCACTTGGCCGCAACTGCCTTGCGACCAGGTGGGAGGTCAACGAGATCATACACACCATGGTCAGACAGTGCATCAAGTTCGGCCTTCATGGCCTGCTCCCACAATGGCGAGTCAGGGGCTGTGCGAGCTGCCTGCACAGTCTGTGGCTCAGGAGAAAGAGGAGAAAGACCGGCAGCAGCAAAGCACGAGGCAACATACCCGGCTGCAGAGGAAGACGCAGCGGAGTGGAACTCTTGTTCTACAAGAGAGTAACCCAGGGCGGTGCTGGGGTGTATGACAGATACGGCTGCAGACAGGCCAGAGGTGGTGAGGCCGAGAGCACGGAGACCAGGGTCACCAGAGACGACAGGGAACGACAGAGAGGGGAGAGCCCGCAGGCGCCCACCACGTGTGTAGGGGGAGACTGGGGGAATGGATGGAGCACGCTCAGATGATGATGGGTCAGCGGGACGCTGCTGCTCAGGTGGAGCGGAGGAGACAGGAGGCGGCTCAAAGGAGACAGGGGAAGGCGATGAGACTGCGCCCTGACTAGGAGAAGAGGACGAGACAGCAGGAGAACCAGAGGACGAAATGGGAGAATCCAGTGGTGTCGTGGAGGGTGAGAGCACCGGAGAGGGGGACGCGGGCAGAGGAGAGCTCTGTTCGGCAGAGGAGGAGACAGAGGGAATGGAGGGACGTACCGAGGGGAGAACAGCAGTCCCAGAGGACAGAGAGCCACCCCCACCCCAAAGAGGCGGAGAGAGAGACCCACCAAAGCGGGGAGAATCGCGTTCAAAGAGGTGCTCAAAGAAGAGATCGTCACGAGACTCAGCGACACGACAGCGCGAAGGATCCCAGAAACGCCAGGCTTTGGAGAAGGGAGAGACACCAAGAAAAATGCATAGACGACCGCGAGGGGACAGCTTACCGTCACGCTGGTCAGCAGGCACCCAGACAGAGGCTAGACAACCCCAAACGCGGGCAAGGCGGAGGTCCGCACGTTTGCCGGTCCAACGCTCAAAAGGAGTGACAGTGTGGGGGAGTGGTCCATGCGGAATGCGATTCCAAACCCATGTCATGTAGGACATGGCTTCAAAGGCAAAGAGGGGGGACTGACCAGAGGCAGAGAGCAGAGAGCGGACCCCATCAGCAAGAGTGCGGTTCCAGCGTTCGGATACACCATTCTGCTGGGGAGTGTAGGGGGCCGAGGATTCAAGCCTACGGGACTCAAGAAAGCGGGATGTGGGGCCAAAGAACTCACCCCCACGGTCGCTGCAAAATACACGGAGGGACCGAAGGCAAGCGCGCTCTGCCTGGGGCAGCCAAGACTCCAGGACATCAGTGACATCACTTTTGTGGTGCAGGGCGAAGACCCAGCGGTAACGGGAGTAGTCATCAGTGAGACACAGAACATACCGCCCAAGGCCACCAAGGAAATCCTGGGGCAATGGGCCCATGACATCGGCATGGACGAGGTCAAGAGGATGCGAGGTGCTGGAGTCAGAGGTGGAGAATGGTGAGCGGTGCATCTTGCCATTGGCACAGTCCAGACAAGTGGACGTGCAGGGTGGAGAGAAGGTGGCGGGATCAAGACCGTGTGCAGGTGGAAGGCGAAGCAGGCATTGGATCGCGGCAGTGTGAATGTGGCAGAGGCGGCGATGCATGAGATCAGCATGATCAGGGGACAGCGAAGGAGCGACGTGAACAAGGACAGAGGCAGCGGAGGACGAAGGCAACGTGAGTGGCACACAGAACAGACGATCACAACGCACACCACGAAGAACAACACGGCCAGAGGAGCAGAGGGAAATGGAAGCAAGGCCGCGACTGGACGAGAAGTCCATGCCCTGATCATCGAGGGTGGTCACAGAGAGAAGACTGACCTCAAGGTCGGGGACATATAGAATATCGGGCAGGTAGACAGTGCCACCGGGCCCAACAAAACGAACGACACCAACACCTTGGACAGGAAGCAGCTGGCCTGAGCCAGTGCGCACAGACCGGACAGACTGAACGGGCCCGAGAGACACAAAGGAGGAACGACAAGAGGTCATGTGATGGGTGGCCCCCGAATCAATGATCCAGAGACCAGGGGAGGCACGAGTGGAGGGAAGGACCAAACAGACAGCCACAGTGCCACGGGCAGAGGAAGTGACATGACCAAGACGGGAGGGGAACGTGTGAGACTGCCAGTGTTCAATCCAGGGACGATCATCAGACAAGCCCCCTTGCACACCACCCGATGCGGACCCACGAAGAGTAACATCCGACTCACATACAGAGACACGGCACTGGCCACTCACACTCTCACCTCCCTGGGAACGAAGGTGCAGAAGTTCAGCGAGGCGACGTTCAAGACTGCGCTCCTCGTCGCGACGATCAGAGGGACGTTCGGAGGAGCGGTCAGAGGCACGATCGGAGTAGTGGCCATCGTCACGACTCCAGTGAGGAACAGAGTTGTGTGAGGATGGAGGACCATAGTATGGAGGACCAGATGGCGGGGGAACCCAGCCCCAGGGGCTGGGTGCAGGGGGTGTCTGTTGGAGAGGTGCAAATGTAGTAGTAAGGGCTGAGGCAGATGAAGAGGATGTGGAGGAGGAAGCTGTCATGGCGGCCGCAGCAGTGGAAGCGGCAACACCAGTGCGCGCCCAGTGAGCACGCATGGAGGAGGCAAGGCGTGCGTCGTCACGGGGAGCAGGGCATTTAGGCGCCGAGTGACCAGTGGCGCCGCAATTCCAGCAGGTGACGTCAGCTGCAGAAGTGGCAGAGCCCCTGCCGCCACGACCACCCCCACGACCTTTGCCCCCACGACCTCCACCTCGGCCAGAGCCAGAGCCACTGCCTCCCCCGCGGCCAGCAGCCTGTGTGGAGTGAGCAGAGGCCTGAGATGGCGAGACAGCAGAGGGTGCTGTGGTGCTGGCCGATGGCGAGGAGGTGGTGACTGCTGCAATGGCAGCGCGATGAATGCGCTTGTTCTGGAGGGCGTTCCACCAGTCAGTGAGACATGCAGCAGTGAAGTCAAAGAGAGGACCAATCCCTGGTGGGGAGTCGGCTGGGATAGGGGCAGAGGCAAGGCGCTCAAGCTCTGTCTGAGAGACATGAAGATACAGGTCGGACAGCTCAGGGATGAGACCAGCCACAATGGAGAGACATGCAGAGAGAGGGCCGGGTGCAGCCTTGCCAAGGTCGCGCAAAAGACGCAGACTGCGGGCCCAGTACTCGTCTGCTGTCTCATCTGCTCTCATCTGCAGTGTGTTGAATTGTACTGTGAGTGCACTCTGGGTGGCATGACCAGTTACAGTTTTTCGATGGCGAATGAGTGCATAGGCTCCTACTGGGTCTGCACTGGTGCCTCGGATGGGATCGGCATTGTACGTACCGATGTCATCCAGCAGGTTTTCAGGGCCGGCGTTGATGAGTGCCCGCACAGCTCGAGCTGCCTCTGCTGGCTGCGGCACGAACGAGGCTTTAGTAGGTGAGTAATATTCCCACAACAGTTCACCCTGAGCCCACGCACTGAAGCGCGTCTCCCAGGACGTGAAGGTGAGCTTTGAGGTGAACTGAGGCGGCGGTGTCTCAAAATCTTTCTGCCGCGCAGGTGGAACCGTCCGAGATGCGGCTGAGGGGGAAGGAGAAGAGGAGTTAGCAACGCCACCAGCAGGTGGCACTGAGGAGCCTGTAGATCCTGACTTGTCAGAGGGAATGACTGATGCAAATGCTGGAACGGTGCGAAGACGCTCTAGCACCAATGAGGCTACTGTGGCTGCTAACTCTTGCTGTGCATCACGCTCACGTTCTAGCTCATCCTGTGCCTTGCGGCGCTCGGCCTGGGCCTCGCTAAGAGCGGCCTGGAGGGCCTCTAACTTCTCTTCTGGTCCAGGCATGGTAGAGAGACGGATGAGATGAGACCACAGATGAGTGGAGAAGGGAAGAGAGGGGTGAGCTCACCAAACTAATGACGAGGCAGCAGGGCGAAGAGAGGAGACACCACCGCTGCTGCTGAGGAGAAGAGTATTGCCACCCAGCCTGCAGCTGCCACAGTCAAGCAAAGGAGGCCGGTGACAGAAGCTCCAGCGACTGCTACAGATGCAGACGCAATCAGCAACCCTGTAGTGACGTGCGGGGTGGGTTCCCGCGGGCCACCCGTGGGGGTCAAGACAGCTGCCGCTGTAGAGGCTCGGATAGAACTGACAGCTGCTGAAGTGGCGTCTGCAGCTGAGGAGGCAGCTGTGGCAATGGCGGCTGCCGTTGCTGTAACCTGAGTGGCGACGTTTGCTGCTGCAGCAGCAAGTAGTGTCAGGGAAGCTGCTGAGTGCGTGTAGGCGTCTGCTGCTCGACCCACTGCAGTCTGCGTAGGGGCCCTGCAAGCACGAGCGGTGGCAGCAAAGGTGGCCGCAGCGCCTGCTGCAGCATCAAGAATGGCCCCAGTCACGCCAATGGAGTCGGTGTGTACTGGGAGAGCGGGGACGACACCAGGGATCTCCGGTGTAGGTGCTGGTTCTGCAGATGCAGGTGCAGTGGAAGACGGACCGACGATAGTGTTGGATGTAGAAGAGGCGGCGGTTGGTGAGCTGCCACCAGATGGTTGCATTGTGGAGGGATGAGGCGGCGACGGTGGAAGGTTGTCCGTGGTGTAGACGTGCGCGTAGATCTCTTCCTCACGTGCAACTGCCTCCCTCTCAGCGATCTCAGCAAGCTCCTCTCGCCAGTAGTCGGTGTCCAGCATACGGAACCAGAGTCGGGTGTCGTCGTGTGGGTGTCTGTCCAATGATGGTGAATCCAGGGTGGCGGCTGTGAAGATGATCAGAGTGCGAAGAAGTGCAAGATGGTGTGCTAAGAAGCACGGTGGTCCACGGACAGTTGCTAGAGTGTGCAGAGTTGCCCGTGGAGCGTGGAAATGAGACAGTGCAAGCGCGTGTGTGCGTGTGCAGTCTCGGGCAGCCGAGTGCAGCCGCGGGCAGCAGCGGAGAGATCAGAGATGGCTGAGAGAGCAGCCTAGAGCGCAGCTGAGTGAGCAGCACCCGAGAGAAGTCAGGAGGGACACCCTAGAGCAGCGGGGGCGTCGAAGGCAGCCGGGTGCAGCCAAGAGGGGCTGCTGAGACCAGAGAGCGGCTGAGAGCAGCTGCGAGAGCAGTCGGGGACCGAGAGCAGCTTAGGGCAACGAGGGCCGAGGGAAGCTGAGGGGAGCAGCGAGAACGGCTCCACAGCTGCCCGAGAATGAAGGCAGCAGCGCCTGATTGTCTCGTTGCTTTAGGCCGAAGAGACGGCTGGCGGCGGTGCAGAGTGCCCGCTACGATGATGCATGACCCATGGGAGAAGTGGGCCGCGGAAGTTCAAGGACCAGGATCGACGAGCAGTGGGATTGGATCCTCATTGCTCTGATACCAGTAGTTGCTAGGAAGTTGCTAGCCTAGCTTATCCGGGTGTGGGGATGCATGGTTACACCGCAAGCACCAACGCAGAAGACACGCCATGGATGCGGCAACTTGTTTTCAAAGTTCAAGGTCACACCGAGACAAGAGGTGAGAGAGAGCGAGCGTCACTTAGGAACCGGTGAGCGTGCACTCGCCACGGGCATCACGCCCAAGCGAGCACACACCGCCACCCGGGGGTCGAGCCCGACCACTCGGAATGAACCGAGGACGGCTACTCACCGATGCACGGCCAAGACCGGCATGGTGGCCCCCTAAGGATCAGCACCCGGGAAAATGCAGCTCCCCCATCACATGCAAAACAAGTGAATACGATGCAGGGCACGGCAGTGAGAATGTACGGGCCCTAGCATCTACCGCATCACAGGAGTCATGAAGAAATCATGCAATAGTCATGTGAGTGCCAGAGGGCACCCCTGGGTCCATCAGCAGCTTGGGGACGTCGATGGCTTCAACCAGCATAGACGCGCCAGTCAACTCCCCAGGTGATCCCATGGTCCCTTTAATCTGTACACGTGTGTGTGCATAATGTGAGAGGCAAGAGGGCACAGAGTTGTGAGTGGCCAACGAACTTCAACACTCCCCCATGACCCGCAGACAAGCATCCCAAAGCACACAGAAGGGAATCACAAGAAGTGATCACAAGAGATGTGAGTGAGGATACATACCAACGATCAACCTGGTTCATGCGGACTGATGAGACCCACAGAATGAATAGCACCTTT
>SZWC01012476.1:0-13600 GCA_023375785.1 Penium margaritaceum | reverse complement strand
TGTGTGTGTGTGTGTGTGTGTGTGTGTGTGTGTGTGCGTGTGCGTGTGTACGTGCGCAGTACAGTCTCCAAGTTCCCTCGTCGCATTTGGCTCACCTCCATGTACTCAGCGATGTATTGGAAGCCGTCCGCACGCAGCTCATGTCGGCGCTTGAGAACGGCGAGGAAGATGGCGCCCATGCGCTGCACCGCGTCGCCTGACAGGCTCGACGCCGCCCTCAGTGACAACTCCAGCGAGCGTGCCCGTGCCTGCAAGCCGATCACGGGAACGTGGAGAAGTGTGGTGAGAGGATTTGAAACCGGGTCACTGCAGTGTAGCCACCAACTTGGAAGTGACCAGGGTTTGTGGGGGGGGGTGGGGGGGAGGGGACACTGATGTGTGCAATCATTTCACGAAGCGAGCTCCACATCTGTCTGATTCTCTACGGAGAATCAAAATAGACACAGTGGGCACTCACAGGGTCGTCGTTGCTGTACACGAGCGCAAACGCGTAGCTGCAGATGAGAGACTTCATGGCTGCGCAGTCCAGGGCCCTCAGAGCGCCAGGGAGCCCCGGGACCACCTCCTCCGGCCTGCTGATGTGCGCGGGCGTCCAAGCCTTAGCTGGGGAGCTGTCGCTGGCCACAACACCATCCTCTTCTGCCTCCCTCGTCCCTCTACTGCCTCTGGAAGAGGAGGCCGCCAGCTGTCCTGAGGCAGCTTCCTCCCTGCTCCCTCCTGATCCCCTTGCTTCATTTGCTCGCTGCGGTAGCGGCAGCCCTTTGGGAGAGTTACGGCGCAGCAGCGGAAGCGGTGCCGCAGACTGCAGCGGTCGCGCCTGCCCATATTCCCACCGACAAGAAGAGGACGCCACGGCGAATCCTGGGCTTCTGGCCGAAAAGTCTCCGGCGCCCACGGACGGACTGAGGCACCACAGGTCCACCGGACCCAGGAAGTCCGGATCCACTCCCGTTACAAGCTTCGAAGGCCGGGGCAAGCACGCACACACGACAGCACCACCAGCGGCAGCAACACCACCAGCACCTTCAGCAAGAGCACCCCAACCATCCAAACCCCTGTCCCTCTTCTTCCGTGAATCCCGACGCTTTCCCCTCTCCTCGTCTTCGTGCGAGCTGCTGGACGACACAGAGGCCCCACTCCCCTGCTCGCCAGCGAGCGAATGGAGCACACTTGCCAGCCTGGTCGAAAGAAGCGGGCCGGATGGTGCCCAGGAGGATTTCTCCCCGGGGACAACGACGGACGGCTGCAGAGCCAAACTTGTGGGAGAACTTGGGCCGGACAGCCCTTCGGCCTTCTCAATCTCTGTCGGTGACTGACAACCTTTCAGTCCTGCCACGGTACACTCTTCAGAGGCAGCGGCTGGTCTCCGGTCACTGGTCACAGCCTCCTCCCCGTCGTTCCACCGGTCCCATGTGAGCTCATGTCCGTGGATCGACGAGGGACGCCCGTGAGCCAACTCGCGCACGCGACAGGCCGCTGCCCTGCCGGTGGGGGCTTCTGCCGCGGGCGCGCAGTTGCGGGCCACCAGGCGCCGGATCGCGCTGCTCAGGTCCTGCGGACCTTTCCTCCCCTTGCCCACAGACGCTCCCACCGAGGTCCTCCTGGCAGGACTAGGGGTTTCGCGCATGGCATCCATCCGCCCCTTCCTTGATTCAATGCCAGCAGCACCGCCAGAGCCTGCAGCGGTGGCGGTGGGTGGTGACACTCCCCAGGCACTCACAGAGGCCCCTTTCGCACCTGCTGCTTCCACTGGACGCTTGTGGCCTCTGCCGGCAGCACCTGTGAGCATGTCAGGTGCACACACTGAATGCTGTGAGGGTGTTGCGACGCCTCCCACACCATTGCACAATAGATTTCGAAACCCCAAAGACTTCTCGCCACATATGCTGGAGCCATGCCCTTCCTGCAGCACCACTTGTGGAACTCCTCCTCCTCCTCCTCCTCCTCCTCCTCCTCCTCCTCCTCCTCCTCCTCTCAAGCGTGCAGCCACAATATTCCTGACGACATCGATGATCTCAGGCAGCATGTCCTCCTTCTCCTGCATAGCCTCACTCTGCTTCTCGAGGAGGCTGAGGAACTCCAAGGGGTCAAACTCGGGCACTTCCAGCCCGCAGCCCTCCTCCATGGCAACCCGTCGCGCAACGATGGCCCTCACTCCACTGAACAGCTCCACAGGAGCAGCAGTGGTTGCAGCAGGCTCAGCAGGGTTATGGGAGACCTGCAGCTTACTCCGGCTACTGGCGCCAGAACCTCCACCAGTTGGTTCCGGTGCAGCTGCACCAGGTACTGCAGCATTTGATGCTGCTGCTGCTGCTGCTGCTGCTGGTGCTGGTGCTGGTGCTGGTGCTGGTGCTGGTGCTGGTGCTGGTGCTGGTGCTGGTGCTGGTGCTGGTGCTGGTGCTGGTGCTGGTGCTGGTGCCGGTGCTGGTGCTAGAGCTAGTGCAGATTTTGGTGCTGTTCCTGGCGCTGAATCTGTTGCTGATGCTGGTGTTGGTCCTCGTGAAGGTGCACCAGCACCAATCGCAGTTTTATCAGTGGCCGAGGCGGTTGTGGCACCACGAGCAGCAGATGCAGCAGCAGCAGCAGCAGCAGCAGAAGCAGAAGCAAGTTTGCCACGGACGCGGTTGTCAGACGCTTGAGAAGCCTCAGCACCCATCGCCTCACTGCTACCGCCAACAGAGTCTGGAAGGCATGAGAGAGGGTGAACAAGCACTTCTCTGCGCATCGCAGCAGGATTGCTGCCGCTGCCTCTGCCTCTGCCTCCGCCTCTGCCAACCCTGCTCTGGCTGATGTTGCCAACCCTGCTGCTGCTCCCACCACATCCAAGCTCCTGTTCCAGCTTAGCCCGGTTAAGGATCGACTGCACGCGCACCACAAGGGAGCTCTGTTCCCCGCTGATATCTTTGGTGAGCACAGGCTTCAGCTTCCGTTCTGTAGACACATCNCTCCTCCTCCTGCCTCATCAAGCCCTGACTCTAGGGTCCGAGACTCTGAGCGGGGCTCCACGAGTGCAGCAGCCCTGTCCGTATGGCAAAAGCCAGCGTCCACATCCACCACTGGCTGCCGCAGCAGGTTGACGTCCATCCGCAAGGCGCTGGACTCGATGTCCACAGCGACGCCATCCACAACGCCACCGCCAGTGCCGACGTCCAGAGGTGGGCGAGATTCTGCGTTGGACTTGACGACAGCAGCCGCGCCACCGTCGGCACTGGTGAAGCCAACGTCCACACACACCGCCGACCGCCGAAGGTCGACTCCGTGTTGGGCTCCCTCAGCCTGCACCAGCGACCGAGGAAGCCCTGCATCCCTCTCTAGCTCCTGCTGTGGCTGCTGCTGTGGCTGCTGCTGTGGGTGGAAAAAACGGGTGACATCCCCATGCACCGTCGACGGCAGCCCAGCAGTTGCAGGCCACGCTTTCGGGTGCACGCTGCTGATGTTGCCATAACCATGCGATGCTGATGGCAGCAGGTCGACGTCACCATGCGAAGCTGATGGCCACATGCTGACATCACCAGGGGCTGCCGTCCAAGATACACCAGAAGGCGATGCTGATTGCAGCTGGCTCACAACCTTGGCCGATGCCGATCGCAATCGGCTGATGTCGACATTCCCCGCTGGCTGCGTCACACCAGCATCCCAGTGCCCGGCTGCTTGCATCAACCTGGCAGCCCTAAGTCCCTGCCCTGCCTCCGCCGGAACCATGAATATGCCGTTGTCGTCCATTGGCGTTGAAAACTCCCGACTCAACTCGTCAAAGCAGGCGTCTGCTGTGCCAAGCTCTTCTCGCAAACCACGGCCGTGCTGCCGCACCAAGTCGATAACTGCTGGAGCGATGGCGTCCAAGTGGTCGCCTGCTGCGGCCGCAGCCGCTGCTGCGTCAGCCGCTGCAGCGGCAGCCGTTGCAGAAGTGGGCTCGGAGAGGGTCCACAGGCTAGTGGCGTCATCCGCAGTGGGCCCGTACCCCATGTGCAACACTCCGAGGGAAACAGAGCCATTTGCAGAGACCGTAGGCAGTTCGCCGGCAGCAGCGATGCAGTCCCAGTACAATGCAGACGCAGCAGCACCGCCAGCGCCGGCACCACCACCGTCGCCACGACCACCGCCACCAGCAGCAGCAGCAGCATTAGCAATGAGAGAAGCGGCGGGAGAAACGGCAGCAGAAATCTCAGGCTGCCATGGCTGCTGCCAGAGCTGTGGCCACACGTCCGGTGTGTGCAAGCAGCCAGGCAAGTCCCACTGGTCGGCCATGACTGCGCGAACGAGGAAGAAAGTTGAAAGTTGAGTTGCACGAAAAAGTATCCTGGGCAGCTGCACCGATTGTCAGCGCAAGGTTACCTAACACCACACCGGAACTCAACCGTGCGTCCGCATTTACGCGGGCAGTCGACACCGTGAGCAGTCGCGCGGCCTCGACATTTGCAGCAGGAGAACGCCTGATGGCCCTCGGTGGCCCTCCGGCTCAGCGGGCTGAGGAGGAGCCGCGAGCATTGACGTCGATTAAATTCATTTTTCCTGCTCGGCTTGCCGGCCATGGCCGGCCATCAAGCAGAACCCTCGATGGTGACTGGTCGCATCCGCGATTGCTCCGCCACGGCGGCAGCTCGGGCCCCCCGATTCAAATCGGGGGCCTAAGGAGACCCGCGAATTTTAACAACGGCTCCAGAAGCAAAGATCAATCAAGGGACTGTTCGTCACAAAAACGTTCATCAAACCTGATCGCGTACCTGAGCGAGTTCCGAACAGATAAACGGGGAGGTAAACGGCGAAAGTAAAGGTAAATCTAGCAGTGAAGACAAGAACGATGCCGAGTTCGCAAGGACGAACAAATGCGATGCCAGTTTAAGATCGGTCACCAGCGATGCCAAGTTTTTCGGTGTCGCTCACTAAAAAACAGGGCATCGCTCATGACTTCCGCTACAGACAGCTTCGCCGCGTTGGTGCATGCTTCGGCACCGGTTTCGAGTCAGCGACAGCTCACCTAAGCACAGCTACTTCGCGTCCCTTGACTGAAGGATGGATCGAGCGATGCCTGGAGTTGATCGCGCACTAAAAAAAATCGGGACATCCACGCGAGTTAACCAAAACATCTCGCATGCCACAGGAATTTCAAGATAAATCTCTTTCTACCCAACCTAGAGGAATACTGCATACAATATACCCAGTTGGTGATTTAATTCCAGTTTATCCATATTTCGTTGAGAATATAAATTAAATGAGCACTTATTATCAAATTTTAATATTTTCGTGATTGAAAAGTGACAAAAATGATGTAAAGAGCTAAAATGAAGCAAATCAATGTGTACAAAGAAAATGTTCCCTCTTAAGTGTCAAGATTGTGTAATGTAAAGGGATACTATATTGAACAATATTATACTCCTTCGAATGGGGCATGAATTTTCAAATAAAATAAAATACTTTTGTTGTTAGTTATAACTATATATTAATATAGGTACATTTCTAAAGTTGCAATTTGATTATACATATAACTAAGAATATTAATGTGCATAGATAACCAGAAATATTTTTTTATTAATATAAAAATAGATATTGATATCAATAAGGTTATATATAAATACATAAATTTACATTTCATTGATAATTATTTCAACATACAAATATATAATCTGAGAGTACATGTAGATATAAATATATAGGTTTACATTTTATTTTACATTAAGAGGATGTGAATATAAACTTTGGACATGGTCATGAATTCAAGTACAGATTTTATATAATAATGGATAAAATATTTACATACATTTATTAATAAACATAGTGATATATGTTGATATCTCTAAACGATATCAAAATGAATATATATCTATATAGTTATAGATATAAATATGGATATAAATATACATTTATGTATACATGCGATTAAATATGGATAATATCTATAATAATATGTATACGTATGCATAAATTCATTTCTTAATAAGAGTTCATAATAATATCTAAATTTATCTTCATATCTTTATCTATATCCATGTTTAAAATTTTATTCATATTAAATTTGTATCAAAATAAATGTAATAAAATTTAAAAATTTATTTATGTTTCTAAATGAAGATCTATGTTTAGATTCATTTTTTTTTAATATTTATGAACCTTTACACATGAATCCAAAACCATATATATGTATACATTTATGATTATAACTATATCATGATCTATATCTAAATTAAATCTATACATTTTCACTCGATTATTGTTTTGAATACGTATATTATTTGACGGTTTAAAAATTATGTCTATTTTACAACCTACACAAAATTGAACATAATTATATATTTATTTTTGAAATTAAATTTATATGTTAGAGCAGTTATATGTATTAACATGATATCCCTCAATGTTTCAAAACTTTGACACTTGAGGGGTGATATGTATTCTTATACGCATTGACTTGCTTTACTTGAGTTAGTTACCTGCTTTGTGTCACTTTTTAGAAACTTTAGACATTAAAATATGTGAAATATGTGCGTATAGAATGATTATTCTTAACGAATGATCGAGAAACGGACACTGAAATCACCAACTGGGTATTTGCTACAACTCGTCCTTTAGGCAAGGTCATAATTGATTTATCTTGAAAATTCCAGGGCATGCGCAACATTTTGGTCGACTTGTTTCGATGTCCTTGTATTATTTTAGTGCGCGATCAACTCCAAGCATCGCTCAATCCATCCTGTAGTCAAGGGATGCGAAGTAGCTGCGCTTAGGTGAGCTTTCGTTGATTCGAAATCGGTTGGATTGAACCGATTTCGAGTCCCCAGTCACAGGGTTACGACCCGTGGCAAAGATGCCCTTACGGGGTGGGGTTAGTGGGTTAGAGTCCCACATAACCCACGGATGAAGGTCCGTGGGTAGCTAAAGCGGTGTGCCACAGGCACATGGGACGCAACCGGTGGTTGTAAGTCCTCGCCAGAGAGGTTTTTTCCCACGGGAAATTCCTCAAGGGTGCGCCATAGCTTCCCTCACCTCTAAGGCAGCCTATGCCGCAAAAACAAAAAAGCTGATTCGAAATCGGTGCTGAAGCATGCACCCACGCGGCGAAGCTGTCTGTAGCGGAAGTCATGAGCGATGCCATGTTTTTAGTGAGCGACAACGAAAAACTTGGCATCGCTGGTGAACGCTCTCAAACTAGGCATCGCACTTATTCGTCCTTGCGAACGCGGCATCGTTCTTGTCTTCACTTTAAATCTAGTCGGAATTTTCTTTGGGCAAACTTGTCTAGGGCGATGACCTGACCAGTCACCACGAGAATTTGTGATGTTGAGGACAGGTGTAACAGGCGAGCGACTGTTCCAAAATATATATTTAAAAACATGTGTCGGCCAACAATAGCGCATGGTAAACTCCGCCGGCAGATCTCGTAAGCGCCAAACTCCGACCAGACGTGAGAGACCTAACTGGTACGCCGACTAAACGGCGATTATTTAAGGGTAGTTTGTGTGATGAAATATAGTATTATTGTAGGTGTTTGAGTGAGACTCATTCCTGCTGAACCGAACTAATTACGAAGAACAAGAAAGGACCTTCGTTCAAACCATCGTGAATGTGTGAAGGCTAGCGCATCGGGATATCACAAACAAGAAGGGCAAAATGTTTTCGAATAAATGACAGCAAAAATTGCCAAGGCAGAAAGACAATGATTCAGCCGTTCAGGTCGGCTTACTTCTACATCCACCGCTATCAAGGTTGAGCATCCGATAGGCTAGGATTCAGGTAGGTCAAAAACTTTATAATCTGCCTAGATCCGACACCTCCCATTGGGATAGAGCAAAAACTAAGGTTAATTTGTCAATTTATCCATTTTCCTTCAAATCACCATGCCTTTAGAAATTACATTCCCACACATTTTGCCTTCTATTGTTACATCACTAGATAACCCGTTGTCTTTTTGACAAGTTTACATGATCAGACGACCAAATGGCTGTATAATTGTCCAACCATTATTGAAGCGTGAATTTCATAAAACAAAACTTTCGATATACGAAAAGAAGAGAAACTGGCACATCCATGTCATGAGGAAGTTGAAATTGCCACTTGAGAAAAGGTTCAGTGATAAGGGATATTAATCAACCACCATTCAACTTGAAGCTGAAGGGTCAAATCGTCCTCCAAAGAGCTCAAACGTCATGATTATGTAGAGGGAAGGATAGGAGCCTCCCCTCTTATACTAAATTCCTTGTATAAATGTTTGTTGCCCTTGTAAAGTGGGATGAAGAATCCAAGGAGAGTCTTTATCAAATCCTAGATATTCAATTTATAAATTTTAAACCACACATGGAGTGCCTCTCGATCCCTTTACTCCAATCTTTTCTTGCATATATTATTGTTTTGTCTCACTTGCCCATCCTTGGTGTTCTTGCCCTTCAAGTTCTCCTCTATGGATTTTTTGTGGTCTCCGTAAGAGATTCCCTATGTCGTATCCCTTTTCACACATCTGTTACATTTGTCTTCATTTGCATCCCATGATTTTAACCTTACTCTGATTTATACGTCCTTCTACCCTCTAATCATTCTTTTGTTGGTTCATGTCCTCAAAGATCCCATAAATATGTTTTCCTTCACCTCCCATGCATGTGCGCTCAACATTTAAATTCTCTCTCTCCTTTTATCATTTTTTTGCTTTTGATCCCCCTCCCCTCCCCCTTCCTCCCTATTTTGCCCTCACTTTCCCAACCTCCTCACCCTCCTTTATCATCCATTCACCTACCTTCATTCATTATACCTCTTTCTCACCATTTTCTCCCTCTGTTACCTCCAGAATTTCAACCTCCATAGGTGGAAGGGGAGAGAGAGAGAGAGAGAGAGAGAGAGAGAGAGAGAGAGAGAGAGAGAGAGAGAGAGAGAGATAGAGAGAGAGAGAGAGAGAGAGAGAGAAACCAATGCGTCACGATAACATAACTTCTTGCCAATCGAGTGGTCGGAAGTTACACAATAGGTTAAAACCATAACTTAGCTTTTCATCAATGGCCCTACTGTGCAAGAGTCAAGTGCCACCACAAGTGCAAGGATGCAATCATTTCTAAAGCGATTAATATGTTTCGGCAACGTTATGAGGTACCCTCCTTTTCTCACTCATTTGTGCTACATACTCTTATTATATAAAACGCATCACCATGCACCCCATGCTTCCAAATTGGGTTACAAATACCATCTTATTTGAAATATGGGTTTCCATCTACCATCGATTGAAATGTTCCAGCTCGATGTGCCCTATGGGATACTAATTCATGTCTTATTTTTAATGTCGGCATATTCTCTCCTTTACAATGAGAGATGATATTTTTTTACTAAACAGTTTCATTGTAGTTTGTAGGCGTACTTATTGAAGTGAAAGAATACTAAGTTTTTAATATTTTGCTTGGGGTAAACTTGTTCGTGGTGATGACTTGACCAATCTCCAACACATACGGTAAAACCTCTAGACATGAAAGTATGGCGAGCACGTTTTTTACAACCCACCTCCCGGGCTTGTCACGATCTGCGATGACCATGGGATTTATCCACTGCTGAATAGTGTTTGTGTCAAGCTCGGACTTAATGTTGAATTCTCGCTTCGTAGGCTGGCGAAACAGTAAGATTTTGAGGGAGATGTTTTCTTACAACTAGTAAATCATGCATTATTTTAAAATCTTGTGAAATTAGATAGATGACCATCGAAGACGTGGAATAAAGCAAAATTTTCATGGTCAATTTATTAGTTCTTAGTTCTTAGTTCTTTGAGTCTTCCTAGAAACAATTAACAAAAATTGTATTTCGTAAAAACTTTCGATGGCTAGAATCTTCTAGGCATCACAAGGATCATCTCATATTTCAGATCGGCTTACAACTTAGAACAATGCAATGGTATTTGAGCTTCTAATGAGCCATGAAGTAGATAGGCTGAAGATTTAGTTTCCTTTCATTGGTTCATCACCTCACATGAGGACAGAGCCTTAAATAGGTTCATCTACCCAATTTATCTTTTTGTATGATAGTATGTAAAGATGTTAAAGGTATGGACGTTTAAAGATAGAAAAACTCTGGTTTAAATGCATGGAAATAATTTTTTTTGGAATCTTTTCTATTTTTCGTGGATTGTGAAAAACGACAACAAGCATGGAAAAATATATTGTGATTGAAAAGCACTTGGTGTGTAAGACCCTTTTTTGCTTGAATTTAAAAAAATATTGCAAAAATCAATGTTTTCCTATATACCTTGTCAGTGTTCAAAATACCCCATGCTTGATTGATGCCTCATGACGGTTACAACGACCAATGGGGCTGGTGGTGAACTCCGAAAATAAACGGCGTATATATGGACGAAAAGTTTTAAGGGTGCCGGGTGTATGTTGATCCCGTTTCAAAAATTGTTGCGAACGGCGCTATGGCTTCTTGAGGCGTGGTATCAACGTAATTTCCTCTTCTCGACGGAACCTGTGTGAAAGACCCCGTTTGTCTTCAAATGTTTTTTCGAGCTCTTGAAGGTTTCTCGGTAGTACCGGAACAGGCCCGGTTTTCATGTCGACGTCTACTGTAGAGGTCAGATGTCCCTCAATTCGGCAGGGGGCGAGGTTGGTTAACGTCGCATGCACGTGCGACGTCCTCGAACCCTCGATGGTCTCAAAACGCGAGCCTACGACTTGCCCTGTTCTAGAATCCATACGAAACTAGAGGACAGCCACTGGACAGCAGTGGCACTGGAAAGAAGATGAAGGTCACGTCTAGAAACGACCTAATAAATATAAAGCATTCTGGATACAGCCTCATGAATCTGGGCGGCAGATGGCGAGCTGAGGCTATGGATCGACGGCCGCAGACAGCCCGCTTTGCCTTTTTAATCTTATTATTAAAGTTGAAGAGTTTCTTTTCCGATTTCACTACTGGACCCCACGTTTTTACGGTCCGGATTAGACGAAGGACAGAGTTCTCGAGGCAGGTAGAAGAATGTCCGACACGAGTTCCCGATCATTGGTACTCGGTCGAAGCTTTAGATGAATATCGAAATGTTATTTGAGAGACCCATTGGTGAATCCACACCGTTGCCTTAGTTCTACCCGATAGCGATGTTTCATCGGGTCGACAACCATGCAAAAACTTTCATCTGTCCGGAATCCTGAACATGAGACGAAGAAGTTGAACATGCTGTTTGTCCGAGTCCGACAACCTTTGTTTAAAGCCTTATTTCGGTGCAGTAAAGGTTCGTTTCCATACGTGGCCAGACGCAGCCAAGTGGCGCACAGGTTTCGTGGACAGCGAGGTTGAAATGTAGCGTTACCAAAACGGGCCTCAGGGTAAGATGTCGCAAATAGTTACCCTCCACCCCCTACTCGCGCACGGTGTAGGTGCCTCCTGGTCAAGCGGAAACACTGCACAACTACTGATTGCTAGCCTGTTACATTACCAATATCAGGTCCCAACGGTTTTGACCGGGTAATAGACTATTTGAACAATGTGTAGCAGTTTTCTGCCTAAATAGTTTAAAAAACTCGCCAGTTTGTGTACGCGTGCGTGTGTCTACGAGAACTGACATGCAGTAGGTTGGGAACTCGATCGGATGTTAACTGTCGGAATTGAAGTGAGAGATGCTGGTGAAGAAATCTTGTGAAGCAGAGGGGCCCGTCGCGGATTTCTCAAGGCGTGGTCACTTCAAGCGAGTTTGGATGTTGTAGCAAGCAGACAGCATCGCATGCTGTGGTAGCGGCGATTGTGATTCGTACTCGCGACAGATTCCGTGCCGTGTCGGGGAGGGCTGACACCTGGTCGTGAACGTGTCAGGACCATCGCAACTCACCGGAATGTCCATCGTCGAAAATGCTACATCGACGGTCATTGCTCTCCTGTGGAATGGCAAGGTTGTGGGACTTTTTCGGGACCATGCCTTGCACGACTTACCAAGCACGGCACATGCTTGCGTGGAATAGCATCGTCGTGAGATATTTCAAGGCCATGTGTTCTGAATACAAACAACCGGAGATTCAAGTTGGCATGCCACGATTAACTGGCTCTGTCCTCGACTTTACGAGACATCGACGGCTGTCGTGTGTCTCACAAGATAGCCGTCGACGATCAGGATCGTGTTTGGAAGTTCATCGGTGTTGGACGATCGAAAGTCCAACATGTGCGGATTCTTCACGATGGTCGTTTTCTTTTGCAGGTCTATCACCTTCGAGGACAGCGGTAGCTACTCGTGGCATGCCAAACTTACCCGGAGACTCGTGAAAGGCCAGCCCTTGACCGCAGTATTGGCACGACTCGGCCCTGAGGACAAGATCGACAAATTCCACGTCCGAAACCGGCTACCAGCCATACCAGGTTTCCCGGAGCTGGTCCCCAGGGATGCTGGGATCTCCAATGATTTTGTTTTAGCACGCGTCATCATGGCGAGACCTAAGTCTGCACGGCTTTGGATTCCACGCCAAACGCGTGGACACGGGTCTCATTGCCTAAGATCATTTGACCGGACGTTGCGCAGACAAATATTTCGATAGGGCAGTTTGCATATGTGACAAAAATGCCCATACATCCCCGTTTTGTCAGCCGTGACCTTCATCTCCCCCTCAGTCAGAAGTAAGTAAACCATCCGCCCCTGCATCTGTTACATGAAGCATAACGCGGATGGTTCACAGGGATGAGGTGAGAAGCAGTGAGATGATACGATGATTTGGGAAAAATGTTATTTTTGTTTTGAGCAGTAAGTTTACTTCGATGGCAAGTGTCGAGTAAGTCAAGAACATGTATACAATGACAAGAATCGCAATGAGGCATGTAGTGGCTCCTTCGTGCTTGAGACCACTAACGCTTGCAAACTTGTGCCATGATTGGCTCCTTCGAAAAGCACTACGGAAAATTTGGGGACTTCGCGAATATCGAGGGACACATTTATAAAAGTCCACCGCCATCGACAAGTCGAACAAAAAACATCAAAGCATCGATACATTTCCCAAAACTTCTTTTAAGATTTTTAGGAAGTGATCAAAACTGAAAGAAGTGACAGAACTGACGACAAAATACCAAACGTTGGGGCACGTGGCACAAATACCCTCGGCCGATCAGCATAAAAATCCTACGATCGTCGCGTAGTGGGCCATAATTGCTACGCCGAGCGGAATGTAGGTGGTTCACAGGGATGATGTGTAGGACAAAAGACAATTCGATGATTTGGGACAAATGGATAGTTTGTATCAAGTATTGGTTTACTCCGATGACAAGTGTCGAGTGGGTCGAGCATAAATGTACAATGCCTGAAATGAGAAAGATGCATACGTTAGGTCCTCAACGCTCGAGCCAAGGGAAACGTGTGATGTTGAGTCGTGAGTGGCTGCTTTCGAGAAGCTCTGACGAGAAGTCCGGGAGCTTCGAGAATGTCAAGGCGCGGTTTTATAAAGATCCAACGTCGTCGAGAAGTCGACTACGGAATATCGAAACATGGACATGGTTCGCGACACTTCTATCGTCCATTCTTGAATATGGTCGACGTTGTCACTGTTGTGATTTGTGCCGTTTCTGTACAGTTTACTGTGACCACTCGGCCGTGTCCATACTCGTGCAGATCCCTGAGGCAGGCGGCCCTGGTGACACCGGCGCGACGACAGGCGGCGGCCTACCC
>SZWC01012475.1:70375-85846 GCA_023375785.1 Penium margaritaceum | reverse complement strand
TTCGCACCAGTCCGCAACCAGTTCGCACCACTCCGCAACCAGTTCGCACCATTCCGCAACCAGTTCGCACCCCTCTGCAGCCAGTTCGCACCACTGCGCTAGCAGTTCGCACCACTGCGCAACCAATTCACACCACTCCGCAACCGGTTTGCACCACTCCGCAACCAGGTCGCACCACTCCGCAATCCGTTCGCACCACTCCGCAGCTAGTTCGTACCACTCCACAACCAGTTCGCACCACTCCGCAACCAGTTTGCACCACTCCACAACCAGTTCGCCCCACTCCGCAACTTTGCAACACTCGACACCCAGCTCGCACCACTCTGCAATCAGTTCACACCACTCCGCAGCCAGTTCGCACCAACCCGCAACCAGTACGCACCACTCCAAAACCAGTTTGCACCACTCCGCAACCAGTTGGCACCACTCCGCAACCAGTTCCCACCACTCCGCAACCAGTTCGCACCACTCTGCAACCAGTTCCTACCACTCATGAGCCAGTTCGCACCACTCCGCAACCCTTTCGCACCACTCCGCAACCACTTCCCACCACTCCCAGCCAGTTCGCACCACTCCTCAACCAGTTCGCACCACTCCGCAGCCAGTTTGCACCATTCCGCAGCCAGTTCGCCCCACCCCGCAACCAGTTCACACCACTCCGCAACCAGTTCGCACCACTTTGCAACAAGTTCCCACCACTCCGCAACCAGTTCGCACCACTCCCCAACCAGTTTGCACCAATCCGCAACCAGCTGCACCACTCCGCAACCAGTTCACACCACTCCGCAACCAGTCCCCACCACTCCGCAACCAGTTCGCACCACTCCGCAACCAGTTCGCACCACTCCGCAAGCAGTTGGGACCACTCCGCAACCAGTTCGCACCACTCCGCAAGCAGTTGGGACCACTCCGCAACCAGTTCGCACCACTCCGCAAGCAGTTGGGACCACTCCGCAACCAGTTCGCACCACTCCGCAAGCAGTTGGGACCACTCCGCAACCAGTTCGCACCACTCCGCAAGCAGTTGGGACCACTCCGCAACCAGTTCGCACCACTCCGCAAGCAGTTGGGACCACTCCGCAACCAGTTCGCACCACTCCGCAAGCAGTTGGGACCACTCCGCAACCAGTTCGCACCACTCCGCAAGCAGTTGGGACCACTCCGCAACCAGTTCGCACCACTCCGCAAGCAGTTGGGACCACTCCGCAACCAGTTCGCACCACTCCGCAAGCAGTTGGGACCACTCCGCAACCAGTTCGCACCACTCCGCAAGCAGTTGGGACCACTCCGCAACCAGTTCGCACCACTCCGCAAGCAGTTGGGACCACTCCGCAACCAGTTCGCACCACTCCGCAAGCAGTTGGGACCACTCCGCAACCAGTTCGCACCACTCCGCAAGCAGTTGGGACCACTCCGCAACCAGTTCGCACCACTCCGCAAGCAGTTGGGACCACTCCGCAACCAGTTCGCACCACTCCGCAAGCAGTTGGGACCACTCCGCAACCAGTTCGCACCACTCCGCAAGCAGTTGGGACCACTCCGCAACCAGTTCGCACCACTCCGCAAGCAGTTGGGACCACTCCGCAACCAGTTCGCACCACTCCGCAAGCAGTTGGGACCACTCCGCAACCAGTTCGCACCACTCCGCAAGCAGTTGGGACCACTCCGCAACCAGTTCGCACCACTCCGCAAGCAGTTGGGACCACTCCGCAACCAGTTCGCACCACTCCGCAAGCAGTTGGGACCACTCCGCAACCAGTTCGCACCACTCCGCAAGCAGTTGGGACCACTCCGCAACCAGTTCGCACCACTCCGCAAGCAGTTGGGACCACTCCGCAACCAGTTCGCACCACTCCGCAAGCAGTTGGGACCACTCCGCAACCAGTTCGCACCACTCCGCAAGCAGTTGGGACCACTCCGCAACCAGTTCGCACCACTCCGCAAGCAGTTGGGACCACTCCGCAACCAGTTCGCACCACTCCGCAAGCAGTTGGGACCACTCCGCAACCAGTTCGCACCACTCCGCAAGCAGTTGGGACCACTCCGCAACCAGTTCGCACCACTCCGCAAGCAGTTGGGACCACTCCGCAACCAGTTCGCACCACTCCGCAAGCAGTTGGGACCACTCCGCAACCAGTTCGCACCACTCCGCAAGCAGTTGGGACCACTCCGCAACCAGTTCGCACCACTCCGCAAGCAGTTGGGACCACTCCGCAACCAGTTCGCACCACTCCGCAAGCAGTTGGGACCACTCCGCAACCAGTTCGCACCACTCCGCAAGCAGTTCGCACCACTTCGCAACCAGTTCGCACCACTCTGCAACCGGTTTGCACCACTCCGCAACTACGTCGCACCACTCCGCAACCAGTTCGCACCACTCCGCAACCAGTTCGCACCACTCCACACCCAGTTTGCACCACTCCGCAACCAGGTTGCACCACTCCACAACCAGTTCGCACCACTCCGCAACCAGTTCGCACCACTCCACAACAAGCTCGCACCACTCCACAACCAGTTCACACCGCTTCGCAACCAGTTCGCACCACTCTGCAACCAGTTCGCACCACTCTGCAACGAGTTCGCACCACTCCGCAACTAGTTCGTACCACTCCTCGGCCAGGTCACACCACTCTGCAACCCTTTCGCAACACTCCGCGACCACTTCGCACCACTCCTCAACCAGTTGACACCATTCCTCAACCAGTTCGCACCACTCCACAACCAGTTTACACCACTCGGCAACCAGTTCACACCACTCTTCATCCAGTTCACACCACTCCGCAACCAGTTCACACCACTCCGCAACCAGTTCGCACCACTCCGCAACCAGATCGCATCACTCCAGAACCAGTTTGCACCACTCCGCAACCAGTTCGCACCACTCCGCAACCAGTTCGCACCACTCCGCAACCAATTCGCACCACTCCGCAACCAGTTCGCACCACTCCGCAACCAGGTTGCACGACTCCACAACCAGTTCGCACCACTCCGCAAGCAGTTGGGACCACTCCGCAACCAGTTCGTACCACTCTGCAACCAGGTTGCACGACTCCACAAGCAGTTCGCACCACTCCGCAACCAGTTCACATCACTCCGCAACCGGTTTGCACCGCTCGGCAACCAAGTCGCACCACTCCGCAACCCGTTCGCACCACTCCGCAGCCAGTTCGTACCACTCCGCAACCAGTTCGCACCACTCTGGAACCAGTTCGCACCAGTCCGCAACCAGTTCGCACCACTCCGCAACTAGTTCGCACCACTCCGTAACCAGTTCGCACCACTGCGCAACCAGTTCGCACCACTCCGCAACCAGGTTGCACGACTCCACAACCAGTTCGCACCACTCCGCAAGCAGTTGGGACCACTCCGCAACCAGTTCGTACCACTCTGCAACCAGGTTGCACGACTCCACAAGCAGTTCGCACCACTCCGCAACCAGTTCACATCACTCCGCAACCGGTTTGCACCGCTCGGCAACCAAGTCGCACCACTCCGCAACCCGTTCGCACCACTCCGCAGCCAGTTCGTACCACTCCGCAACCAGTTCGCACCACTCTGGAACCAGTTCGCACCAGTCCGCAACCAGTTCGCACCACTCCGCAACTAGTTCGCACCACTCCGTAACCAGTTCGCACCACTGCGCAACCAGTTCGCACCACTCCGCAACCAGGTTGCACGACTCCACAACCAGTTCGCACCACTCCGCAAGCAGTTGGGACCACTCCGCAACCAGTTCGTACCACTCTGCAACCAGGTTGCACGACTCCACAAGCAGTTCGCACCACTCCGCAACCAGTTCACATCACTCCGCAACCGGTTTGCACCGCTCGGCAACCAAGTCGCACCACTCCGCAACCCGTTCGCACCACTCCGCAGCCAGTTCGTACCACTCCGCAACCAGTTCGCACCACTCTGGAACCAGTTCGCACCAGTCCGCAACCAGTTCGCACCACTCCGCAACTAGTTCGCACCACTCCGTAACCAGTTCGCACCACTGCGCAACCAGTTCGCACCACTCCGCAACCAGGTTGCACGACTCCACAACCAGTTCGCACCACTCCGCAAGCAGTTGGGACCACTCCGCAACCAGTTCGTACCACTCTGCAACCAGGTTGCACGACTCCACAAGCAGTTCGCACCACTCCGCAACCAGTTCACATCACTCCGCAACCGGTTTGCACCGCTCGGCAACCAAGTCGCACCACTCCGCAACCCGTTCGCACCACTCCGCAGCCAGTTCGTACCACTCCGCAACCAGTTCGCACCACTCTGGAACCAGTTCGCACCAGTCCGCAACCAGTTCGCACCACTCCGCAACTAGTTCGCACCACTCCGTAACCAGTTCGCACCACTGCGCAACCAGTTCGCACCACTCCGCAACCAGGTTGCACGACTCCACAACCAGTTCGCACCACTCCGCAAGCAGTTGGGACCACTCCGCAACCAGTTCGTACCACTCTGCAACCAGGTTGCACGACTCCACAAGCAGTTCGCACCACTCCGCAACCAGTTCACATCACTCCGCAACCGGTTTGCACCGCTCGGCAACCAAGTCGCACCACTCCGCAACCCGTTCGCACCACTCCGCAGCCAGTTCGTACCACTCCGCAACCAGTTCGCACCACTCTGGAACCAGTTCGCACCAGTCCGCAACCAGTTCGCACCACTCCGCAACTAGTTCGCACCACTCCGTAACCAGTTCGCACCACTGCGCAACCAGTTCGCACCACTCCGCAACCAGGTTGCACGACTCCACAACCAGTTCGCACCACTCCGCAAGCAGTTGGGACCACTCCGCAACCAGTTCGTACCACTCTGCAACCAGGTTGCACGACTCCACAAGCAGTTCGCACCACTCCGCAACCAGTTCACATCACTCCGCAACCGGTTTGCACCGCTCGGCAACCAAGTCGCACCACTCCGCAACCCGTTCGCACCACTCCGCAGCCAGTTCGTACCACTCCGCAACCAGTTCGCACCACTCTGGAACCAGTTCGCACCAGTCCGCAACCAGTTCGCACCACTCCGCAACTAGTTCGCACCACTCCGTAACCAGTTCGCACCACTGCGCAACCAGTTCGCACCACTCCGCAACCAGGTTGCACGACTCCACAACCAGTTCGCACCACTCCGCAAGCAGTTGGGACCACTCCGCAACCAGTTCGTACCACTCTGCAACCAGGTTGCACGACTCCACAAGCAGTTCGCACCACTCCGCAACCAGTTCACATCACTCCGCAACCGGTTTGCACCGCTCGGCAACCAAGTCGCACCACTCCGCAACCCGTTCGCACCACTCCGCAGCCAGTTCGTACCACTCCGCAACCAGTTCGCACCACTCTGGAACCAGTTCGCACCAGTCCGCAACCAGTTCGCACCACTCCGCAACTAGTTCGCACCACTCCGTAACCAGTTCGCACCACTGCGCAACCAGTTCGCACCACTCCGCAACCAGGTTGCACGACTCCACAACCAGTTCGCACCACTCCGCAAGCAGTTGGGACCACTCCGCAACCAGTTCGTACCACTCTGCAACCAGGTTGCACGACTCCACAAGCAGTTCGCACCACTCCGCAACCAGTTCACATCACTCCGCAACCGGTTTGCACCGCTCGGCAACCAAGTCGCACCACTCCGCAACCCGTTCGCACCACTCCGCAGCCAGTTCGTACCACTCCGCAACCAGTTCGCACCACTCTGGAACCAGTTCGCACCAGTCCGCAACCAGTTCGCACCACTCCGCAACTAGTTCGCACCACTCCGTAACCAGTTCGCACCACTGCGCAACCAGTTCGCACCACTCCGCAACCAGGTTGCACGACTCCACAACCAGTTCGCACCACTCCGCAAGCAGTTGGGACCACTCCGCAACCAGTTCGTACCACTCTGCAACCAGGTTGCACGACTCCACAAGCAGTTCGCACCACTCCGCAACCAGTTCACATCACTCCGCAACCGGTTTGCACCGCTCGGCAACCAAGTCGCACCACTCCGCAACCCGTTCGCACCACTCCGCAGCCAGTTCGTACCACTCCGCAACCAGTTCGCACCACTCTGGAACCAGTTCGCACCAGTCCGCAACCAGTTCGCACCACTCCGCAACTAGTTCGCACCACTCCTCAACCAGTTCGCACCACTCAGCAACCAGTTCGCACCACTCCGCAACCAGTTCGCACCACTCCGCAACCAGTTTCCACCACTCCGCAACCAGTTTACACCACTTCGCAACCAGTTCGCACCACTCCGCAACCAGTCCGCACCACCCTGCAACCAGTTCGCACCACTCCACAACCAGTTTGCACCACTCCCCAACCAGTTCGCACCACTCCGCAACCCGTTTGCACCACTCTACAACCGGTTTACACCACTCCGCAACCAGGTTGCACCACTCCGCAACCAGTTGGCACCATTCTGCAACCAGTTCCCACCACTCCGCAACCAGTTCGCACCACTCCGCAACCAGTTCGCACCACTCCGCAACCAGTTCGCACCACTCCGCAACCAGTTCGCACCACTCCGCAACCAGTTCGCACCACTCCGCAACCAGTTTGCACCACTCCGCAACCAGTTCGTACCACTCCGCAACCAGTTTGCACCACTCCGCAACCAGTTCGTACCACTCCGCAACCAGTTTGCACCACTCCGCAACCAGTTTGCACCACTCTGCAACCAGTTCGCACCACTCCGCCACCAGTTTGTACCACTCCGCAACCAGCTCGCACCACTCCGCAACCAGTTCGTACCACTCCGCAACCAGTTTGCAGCACTCCGCAACCAGTTCGCACCTCTCTGCAACCACTTCACACCACTCCTCAACCAGTTTGCACCACTACTCAGCCAGTTCGCACCACTCAGCAACCAGTTCGCACCACTCCGCAACCAGTTCGCACCACTCCGCAACCAGTTTCCACCACTCCGCAACCAGTTTGCACCACTCCGCAACCAGTTCGCACCACTCTGCAACCGGTTCGCACCACCCTCCAACCAGTTCGCACCACTCCACAACCTGTTTGCACCACTCCCCAACCAGTTCGCACCACTCCACAACCAGTTTACACCACTCTGCAACCGGTTTGCACCACTCCGCAACCAGTTTGCACCACTCCGCAACCAGTTCGCACCACTCTGCAACCTGTTTGCACCACTCCGCAACCAGTTCGCACCAGTCCGCAACCAGTTTGCACCACTCCGCAACCAGTTCGCACCACTCCGCAACCGGTTCGCACCACCCCGCAACCACTTCGGACAACTCTGCAACCAGTTCGCACCACTCCCCAACCAATTCGCACCACTCTGCAACCAGTTCGCACCATCAACTAGTCCGCACCACTCTGCAACCAGTCTGTACCACTCCGCAACCAGCTCGTACCACTCCGCAACCAGTTCGCACCACTCCGCAACCAGTTTGCACCACTCGGCAACCAGTTCGCACCTCTCAGCAACCACTTCACACTGCTCCTCAACCAGTTCGCACCACTCCTCAGCCAGTTCGCACCACTCAGCAACCAGTTCGCACCACTCCGCAACCAGTTCGCACCACTCCGCAACCAGTTTGCACCACTCCGCAACCAGTTCGCACCACTTCCCAACCAGTTCCCACCACTCCGCAACCAGTTCGCATCACTGCGCAACCAGTTCCCACCACTCCGCAACCAGTTTGCACCACTCCGCAACCAGTTCGCACCACTCCGCAACCAGTTCGCACCACCCTGCAACCAGTTCGCACCACTCCACAACCTGTTTGCACCACTCCCCAACCAGTTCGCACCACTGCGCAACCAGTTCGCACCACTCTGCAACCGGTTTGCACCACTCTGCAACCAGTTTGCACCACTCCGCAACCAGTTCGCACCACTCTGCAACCAGTTCGCACCACTTGGCAACCAGTTCGCACCACTCCGCAACCAGTTCGCACCACTCCGCAACCAGTTCGCACAACCCCGCAACCGGTTCCCACTACCCCGCATCCACTTCGGACAACTCCGCAACCAGTGCGCACCACTCCCCAGCCAATTCGCACCACTCTGCAACCAGTTTGCACCACTTCGCAACCAGTTTGCACCACTCTGCAACCAGTTTGTACCACTCCGCAACCAGCTCACACCACTCTGCAACCAGTTCGCACCACTCCGCAACCAGTTCGCACCACTCTGCAACCAGTTTGCACCACTCCGCAACCAGTTTGCACCACTCGACAACCAGTTCGCACCACTCGGCAACCAGTTTGTACCAATCTGCAACCAGGTCACACCACTCCACAACCAGTTCGCACCACTCTGCAACCAGTTCGCACCACTCCGCAACTAGTTCGCATCACTCCGCAACCAGTTCGCACCACTCCGCAACCAGCTTGCACCACTCCGCAACCAGTTTGCACCGCTTCGCAACCAGTTCGCACCACTCCGAAACCAGTTCGCACCACTCTGCAACCAGTTCGCACCACTCCGCATCCAGTTCGCACCACTCCGCAACCAGTTCGCACCTCTCCGCAACCAGTTCACACCACTCATCAACCAGTTCGCACTACTCCGCAACGAGTTCGCACCACTCCGGAACCAGTTCGCACCACTCCGCAACCCGTTCGCACCACTCCGCAACCAGTTCGCACCACTCCGCAACCAGTTCGCACCACTCCGCAACCAGTTTGCACCACTCCACAACCAGTTCGCACCACTCCGCAACCCGTTCGCACCACTCCGCATCCAGTTTGTACCACTCCGCAACCAGTGCGCACCACTCCGCAACCCGTTCGCACCACTCCGCATCCAGTTTGTACCACTCCGCAACCAGTGCGCACCACTCCGCAACCCGTTCGCACCACTCCGCATCCAGTTTGTACCACTCCGCAACCAGTGCGCACCACTCCGCAACCCGTTCGCACCACTCCGCATCCAGTTTGTACCACTCCGCAACCAGTGCGCACCACTCCGCAACCCGTTCGCACCACTCCGCATCCAGTTTGTACCACTCCGCAACCAGTGCGCACCACTCCGCAACCCGTTCGCACCACTCCGCATCCAGTTTGTACCACTCCGCAACCAGTGCGCACCACTCCGCAACCCGTTCGCACCACTCCGCATCCAGTTTGTACCACTCCGCAACCAGTGCGCACCACTCCGCAACCCGTTCGCACCACTCCGCATCCAGTTTGTACCACTCCGCAACCAGTGCGCACCACTCCGCAACCCGTTCGCACCACTCCGCATCCAGTTTGTACCACTCCGCAACCAGTGCGCACCACTCCGCAACCCGTTCGCACCACTCCGCATCCAGTTTGTACCACTCCGCAACCAGTGCGCACCACTCCGCAACCCGTTCGCACCACTCCGCATCCAGTTTGTACCACTCCGCAACCAGTGCGCACCACTCCGCAACCCGTTCGCACCACTCCGCATCCAGTTTGTACCACTCCGCAACCAGTGCGCACCACTCCGCAACCCGTTCGCACCACTCCGCATCCAGTTTGTACCACTCCGCAACCAGTGCGCACCACTCCGCAACCCGTTCGCACCACTCCGCATCCAGTTTGTACCACTCCGCAACCAGTGCGCACCACTCCGCAACCCGTTCGCACCACTCCGCATCCAGTTTGTACCACTCCGCAACCAGTGCGCACCACTCCGCAACCCGTTCGCACCACTCCGCATCCAGTTTGTACCACTCCGCAACCAGTGCGCACCACTCCGCAACCCGTTCGCACCACTCCGCATCCAGTTTGTACCACTCCGCAACCAGTGCGCACCACTCCGCAACCCGTTCGCACCACTCCGCATCCAGTTTGTACCACTCCGCAACCAGTGCGCACCACTCCGCAACCCGTTCGCACCACTCCGCATCCAGTTTGTACCACTCCGCAACCAGTGCGCACCACTCCGCAACCCGTTCGCACCACTCCGCATCCAGTTTGTACCACTCCGCAACCAGTGCGCACCACTCCGCAACCCGTTCGCACCACTCCGCATCCAGTTTGTACCACTCCGCAACCAGTGCGCACCACTCCGCAACCCGTTCGCACCACTCCGCATCCAGTTTGTACCACTCCGCAACCAGTGCGCACCACTCCGCAACCCGTTCGCACCACTCCGCATCCAGTTTGTACCACTCCGCAACCAGTGCGCACCACTCCGCAACCCGTTCGCACCACTCCGCATCCAGTTTGTACCACTCCGCAACCAGTGCGCACCACTCCGCAACCCGTTCGCACCACTCCGCATCCAGTTTGTACCACTCCGCAACCAGTGCGCACCACTCCGCAACCCGTTCGCACCACTCCGCATCCAGTTTGTACCACTCCGCAACCAGTGCGCACCACTCCGCAACCCGTTCGCACCACTCCGCATCCAGTTTGTACCACTCCGCAACCAGTGCGCACCACTCCGCAACCCGTTCGCACCACTCCGCATCCAGTTTGTACCACTCCGCAACCAGTGCGCACCACTCCGCAACCCGTTCGCACCACTCCGCATCCAGTTTGTACCACTCCGCAACCAGTGCGCACCACTCCGCAACCCGTTCGCACCACTCCGCATCCAGTTTGTACCACTCCGCAACCAGTGCGCACCACTCCGCAACCCGTTCGCACCACTCCGCATCCAGTTTGTACCACTCCGCAACCAGTGCGCACCACTCCGCAACCCGTTCGCACCACTCCGCATCCAGTTTGTACCACTCCGCAACCAGTGCGCACCACTCCGCAACCCGTTCGCACCACTCCGCATCCAGTTTGTACCACTCCGCAACCAGTGCGCACCACTCCGCAACCCGTTCGCACCACTCCGCATCCAGTTTGTACCACTCCGCAACCAGTGCGCACCACTCCGCAACCCGTTCGCACCACTCCGCATCCAGTTTGTACCACTCCGCAACCAGTGCGCACCACTCCGCAACCCGTTCGCACCACTCCGCATCCAGTTTGTACCACTCCGCAACCAGTGCGCACCACTCCGCAACCCGTTCGCACCACTCCGCATCCAGTTTGTACCACTCCGCAACCAGTGCGCACCACTCCGCAACCCGTTCGCACCACTCCGCATCCAGTTTGTACCACTCCGCAACCAGTGCGCACCACTCCGCAACCCGTTCGCACCACTCCGCATCCAGTTTGTACCACTCCGCAACCAGTGCGCACCACTCCGCAACCCGTTCGCACCACTCCGCATCCAGTTTGTACCACTCCGCAACCAGTGCGCACCACTCCGCAACCCGTTCGCACCACTCCGCATCCAGTTTGTACCACTCCGCAACCAGTGCGCACCACTCCGCAACCCGTTCGCACCACTCCGCATCCAGTTTGTACCACTCCGCAACCAGTGCGCACCACTCCGCAACCCGTTCGCACCACTCCGCATCCAGTTTGTACCACTCCGCAACCAGTGCGCACCACTCCGCAACCCGTTCGCACCACTCCGCATCCAGTTTGTACCACTCCGCAACCAGTGCGCACCACTCCGCAACCCGTTCGCACCACTCCGCATCCAGTTTGTACCACTCCGCAACCAGTGCGCACCACTCCGCAACCCGTTCGCACCACTCCGCATCCAGTTTGTACCACTCCGCAACCAGTGCGCACCACTCCGCAACCCGTTCGCACCACTCCGCATCCAGTTTGTACCACTCCGCAACCAGTGCGCACCACTCCGCAACCCGTTCGCACCACTCCGCATCCAGTTTGTACCACTCCGCAACCAGTGCGCACCACTCCGCAACCCGTTCGCACCACTCCGCATCCAGTTTGTACCACTCCGCAACCAGTGCGCACCACTCCGCAACCCGTTCGCACCACTCCGCATCCAGTTTGTACCACTCCGCAACCAGTGCGCACCACTCCGCAACCCGTTCGCACCACTCCGCATCCAGTTTGTACCACTCCGCAACCAGTGCGCACCACTCCGCAACCCGTTCGCACCACTCCGCATCCAGTTTGTACCACTCCGCAACCAGTGCGCACCACTCCGCAACCCGTTCGCACCACTCCGCATCCAGTTTGTACCACTCCGCAACCAGTGCGCACCACTCCGCAACCCGTTCGCACCACTCCGCATCCAGTTTGTACCACTCCGCAACCAGTGCGCACCACTCCGCAACCCGTTCGCACCACTCCGCATCCAGTTTGTACCACTCCGCAACCAGTGCGCACCACTCCGCAACCCGTTCGCACCACTCCGCATCCAGTTTGTACCACTCCGCAACCAGTGCGCACCACTCCGCAACCCGTTCGCACCACTCCGCATCCAGTTTGTACCACTCCGCAACCAGTGCGCACCACTCCACAACCAGTTTACACCACTCTGCAACCGATTCGCGCCCCTCCGCAATAAGCCTGCACACCAAAAACCCGGAACCGCAGTCCGGAACCACGGTTTCGGTTCCCGGTCCGGAACCACGGTTCCAGTTCTACGGTGCGGAACCGTCTAGGAACCGAGAAACGATACTTCTCCTGCGGGGGGGGGGGGGGGCAGGGGGGGGGGGGCTGAAAAAGTACGTCGTAGCCGGTTCAACTCCGACATCCGCGACATACGTTAGCCCACCTTACCCTCCCCCCATACTCGGTCCACTTTGACCCCCCCCCCTTTCCGGTACGAGTTAGGGTTAGTGAGACACGCCGAGCTAGGGTTTCACCCACAGCCCTCGTCGTGTGAGTCATTCTCACTCTGACGCCGTGAACTTCACGGCGTGAAGCCATGAGCATGTCGGGCAGTCAGCCGACTCCGAGTGCCGGACCGGGGTCCGGCACACCACTGTCACCCTCACCAAACAGCACGGTGCAGCAGCTCCTCCAACCTGCAGCCGGTACCCCGCAGAACGTTGCCTTCGCTACAGCCACACCTGCAACTTGGACTCCGCTCTTGCCTCCTTACGCGTGCAAGCGGAGGCCGAGCGTGACATGGACAGTTTTCTCCTACGTCATCATCAACGGGGAGCCGCGTGCATCATGCAACCTCTATCCAAACAAGAAAGGGCTGAAAGGCACGTTTGCAATGAATGGGAGTGCCACAAGTGGTATGTGGAAACACCTCCGTCTGGCCCACAACGCAAAAAGGAAGGAGTTGAAGCAGTTGGAAGCGGCTCAAGCCCTTCAAGCTGCTGCCGCACGTGCCATGACCACTGCCAACATTGTGGACGGCTCAAATTCCGCGGTAGCAAGGTCTGTTGCGGGTGTGGGGATTTGCTTCAACAGAAAGTACTTTCTGTGCTGCTTGTGGAAGCATGTGGTAGACAAGAATGTCTCGTTCTTGTCTATGGAGTGTCCATGGTTGCGCAGAACATTTTTGCACTGTAACCCCCTTGCTTTTGTGCCCGGGCGCATGACCATCGCCCGGCTCATCCGCAACAGTGCTGCGGCCTTCCGCAAGAGGCTGACAAAAATGTTGGGAGACGTTCAGTCCGGCATCTCCTTCACCACGGATGGATGGCAGTCAGATGCCAATGTGAAGTATCTAGGCATCACTACACATTGGATTGCTGAGTGGGAGATGCAGTCCGTGTGCATCTCTTTCCCAAACGTGAGTGACAGTGCTATGGCTGAGAACGAATACGGGCTGTTTTCTGAGTCCTTGAAGCAGTGGGGGGTATGGAGCAAGATTTACTGCCTCATAGTGGACAACGACACTGTGAATGACAACATGGTGGACTCCTACCTCACTGTGCAGGACGAAAACTTCACAAAAGCAGGGCACATCCGTTGCATGGGGCACTCCATGAATCTTGCTGTCCAGGATCTTCTTGACAAGAGTTCTTTGCAGGAACACTTGCGGCAGGCCCGGGAAATCTGCACATGGGTCACTAGGAGCGCAAAGAGAGAGGAGTCCCTCTCGGCTGCATGTGAAGCCGCGGGTGTGCAGTACCTTCAGCTACATGCCGACACTCCTACACGCTGGAACAGTACCCTGGACATGTGCGCCAGGGTGGTGCACATCAAGTCGGTGCTAGAGGCATGACTGACGAAGAAGGCGCCGCAGTTGAAGCCCAGTGGTGCCGGGTGGGAGCTCCTTGGACTCGTGACCACCATCCTGAAGCCCTTCAAGGGCTTCACGGAGGATATCTCGGGCCAGCAATACCCTACTCTGTCTCTAGTCATTCCATTCTTCACCGTCATCATGGCAAAGATGCAGCAGTGACAGGTCAAAGCTGCAAATGCAGAAAAGAAGCAAGCGGACAAGCGGCGGACACTTGACTGCACGAAAAAGCTCATCCTTGAACTGAAGCCTGGGTTCCAGGCAGTGGAGGCCAAGGTGATCCGCCATTTTTCTCATCCCTTTCTCATTGCTGTTCTTTCCCGAATGTGGCTAAGCTGTTTTTATGTCTGTGTATGCAGGTGGACAAGTACATCAGGAAGCTGACAGTTCGCCACGTCTTGGCCACTGCTGTTGACCCACGTTTCCACTTTTGCTACTTCGAACGCTGCCACAAGCTTCTCGGCATCAAGTCTGCCGTGGACCTGGAGGTGAAGATAACCGAGCTGCTGAGGCCATACTACGCTCGTGTTGTCCAGCGCCGTGAGGAACAAGCAGCAGCAGCGGCCGTAGCAGCAACAGCAGCTGCAGCTGCAGCTGCTGCATCAACAGCTAACGCAAATGAGGAGATTGGTGACTCAGGGACCCCCGCTGGTGGAGTGGGGCGGTCGTCATCGTCTGCTGCTGTTGCCGACTTCTCGGGTCCAGCAGTAGCAGCCAAGAAGGGTCGGCCCAACCGGGCCAAAAAATCCATGCTGGAGGCATCCATGGAGGATCCCATGGACGAGCTGTTCGAGGAAGCAGGCCCAGCTCCTGTACAGACGGAGCCGGAGTCGTTGGAGCTTGAAGTGGAGGAGTGGAAGAAGGAGCCCCGCCTCGGATGCAAGACCAACGTTCTACACTACTTCAGGGACAATGACAGGAAGTTCCCCACTTTTTCCCTCATTGTGCAGGACCTTCTTGCCGTGCCTGCTACAAGCACGCCTTGTAAATGCATGTTCAGCTTAGGCGGCCGTGTGCTCACTGACTTTAGGCACTCGCTGTCCAACATGACTGTACAAGACGTGTTGACATTGAAGACGTGGATCAATGATCCCGTCCTTGCTGATTTTCCTGTTGCACCAGATGGCTCTGTTGCAGTGGAATTACAGGAGATTAAGAACCTGGAGAAGGCAAGGAGGCGGGCTGCAAGGCGCAGGGCAACTCGAAACTTGACAAATCCAAGTGCAGCAGGACAGGTGGATGGGAGCAGCAGCGATGAGGAGGCAGCAGGTGAAGATGATGAAGATGACGAGGACGACAAGGACGACGACGATGATGAAGACGCTGAAGATGGAGGGGACGTGGGCCTGGATGGGATGAAGACATTCTCCCTAGATGATAAGGATGTAGTAGAGATGACATAGCATGTAGTGTGTAGTGGATGTAGCATGTAGGACCCTAGAGTGCCAAGACACGACCTGCTGATTTGACTTCACTTGTTCGCTCTACAGCAGGAACAGTGGGGTAGGGGGGGGGG
>SZWC01012475.1:28698-55836 GCA_023375785.1 Penium margaritaceum | reverse complement strand
CCGCAACCAGTTCGCACCACTCCGCAACCAGTTCGCACCACTCCGCAACCAGTTTGCACCACTCCGCAATCAGTTTGCACCACTCCGCAACCAGTTCGCACCACTCCGCACCCAGTTCGCACCACTCATCAACCAGTTTGCACCACTCTGCAACCGTTTCGCACCACTCCTCAACCACTGCGCACCACTCCTCAACCAGTTTGCACCAGTCCTCAACCAGTTCGCACCACTCCGCAACCAGTTTGCACCTTTCCCCTACCAGTTCGCACCACTCCGCAACTAGTTCGCACTACTCCGCAACCAGTTCGCACCACTGCGCAACCAGTTCGCACCACTCCACAACCAGTTCCCACCACTCCGCTACCAGTTTGCACCACTCCGCAACCAGTTTGCACCACTCCGCAACCAGTTCGCACCACTCCGCAACCCTTTCACACCACTCTGCAACCACTCCGGACCACTCCTCAACCAGTTCGCACCACTCCTCGACCAGTCCGCTCCACTCTGCAACCAGTTCGCACCACTCCGCAACCAGTTTGCACCACTTCGCAACCAGTTCGCACCACTCCGCAACCAGTTCGCACCACTCCGCAACCAGTTTGCACCACTTCGCAACCAGTTCGCACCACTCCGAAACCAGTTCGCACCACTCCGCAACCAGTTCGCACCACTCTGCAACCAGTTCGCACCACTCTGCAACCAATTTGCACCACTCTGCAACCAGTTCGCACCACTCCGCAACCAGTTCGCACCACTTCGCAACCAGTTCCTACCACTCCGCAACCAGTTGGCACCACTCCGCAAGCTGTGCGCACCACCCCGCAACCAGTTTGCACCACTCCGCAACCGGTTCGCACCACTCTGCAACCAGGTCGCACCACTCCGCAACCAGTTTGCATCACTCCGCAACCAGTTCCTACCACTCCACAACCAGTTCGCACCACTCCGCAACCAGTTTGCACCACTCCACAACCGGTTCGCACCACTCCGCGGCTAGTTCGCACCACTCCACAACCAGCTCGCACCACTCCGCAACCAGTTAACACCACTGCGCAACCAGTTCGCACCGCTCCACAACCAATTCGCACCACTGCAAACCAGTTCGCACCACTCCGCAACCAGTTCGCACCACTCTGCAGCCTGTTCGCACCACTCCGCAACCAGTTCGCACCACTGTGCAACCTGTTTGCACCACTCCGCAACCAGTTCGAACCACTCCGCAACCAGTTCCCACCACTCTGCAACCAGTTTGCACCACTATGCAACCAGTTTGCACCACTCCGCAACCAGTTCGATCCACTCCGCAACCAGTTCACACCACTCCGCAACCGATTCGCACCCCTCCGCAACCAGTTTGCACCACTCCGCAACCAGTTCCGACCACTCCGCAACCAGTTCGCACCACTCTGCAACTGTTTCCCACCACTCTGCAACCAGTTTGCACCACTACGCAACCAGTTTGCACCACTCCGCAACCAGTTCGCACCACTCCGCAACCAGTTCGATCCACTCCGCAACCAGTTCACACCACTCCGCAACGGATTCGCACCCCTCCGCAACCAGTTTGCACCACTCCGCAACCAGTTCGCACCACTCTGCAACCAGTTTGCATCACTCCGCAACCAGTTTGCACCACTCCGCAACCCGTTTGCACCACTCCGCAACCAGTTCGCACCACTCTGCAACCAGTTTGCATCACTCCGCAACCAGTTTGCACCACTCCGCAACCCGTTTGCACCACTCCGCAACCAGTTCGCACCACTCTGCAACCAGTTTGCATCACTCCGCAACCAGTTTGCACCACTCCGCAACCCGTTTGCACCACTCCGCAACCAGTTCGCACCACTCTGCAACCAGTTTGCATCACTCCGCAACCAGTTTGCACCACTCCGCAACCCGTTTGCACCACTCCGCAACCAGTTCGCACCACTCTGCAACCAGTTTGCATCACTCCGCAACCAGTTTGCACCACTCCGCAACCCGTTTGCACCACTCCGCAACCAGTTCGCACCACTCTGCAACCAGTTTGCATCACTCCGCAACCAGTTTGCACCACTCCGCAACCCGTTTGCACCACTCCGCAACCAGTTCGCACCACTCTGCAACCAGTTTGCATCACTCCGCAACCAGTTTGCACCACTCCGCAACCCGTTTGCACCACTCCGCAACCAGTTCGCACCACTCTGCAACCAGTTTGCATCACTCCGCAACCAGTTTGCACCACTCCGCAACCCGTTTGCACCACTCCGCAACCAGTTCGCACCACTCTGCAACCAGTTTGCATCACTCCGCAACCAGTTTGCACCACTCCGCAACCCGTTTGCACCACTCCGCAACCAGTTCGCACCACTCTGCAACCAGTTTGCATCACTCCGCAACCAGTTTGCACCACTCCGCAACCCGTTTGCACCACTCCGCAACCAGTTCGCACCACTCTGCAACCAGTTTGCATCACTCCGCAACCAGTTTGCACCACTCCGCAACCCGTTTGCACCACTCCGCAACCAGTTCGCACCACTCTGCAACCAGTTTGCATCACTCCGCAACCAGTTTGCACCACTCCGCAACCCGTTTGCACCACTCCGCAACCAGTTCGCACCACTCTGCAACCAGTTTGCATCACTCCGCAACCAGTTTGCACCACTCCGCAACCCGTTTGCACCACTCCGCAACCAGTTCGCACCACTCTGCAACCAGTTTGCATCACTCCGCAACCAGTTTGCACCACTCCGCAACCCGTTTGCACCACTCCGCAACCAGTTCGCACCACTCTGCAACCAGTTTGCATCACTCCGCAACCAGTTTGCACCACTCCGCAACCCGTTTGCACCACTCCGCAACCAGTTCGCACCACTCTGCAGCCAGCTTGCATCACTCTGCAACCAGGTCGCACCACTCCGCAACCAGTTCGCACCACTCCACAACCAGTTCGCACCACTCTACAACCAGTTCGCACCACTCCGCAACCAATTCGCACCACTCCGCAACCAGTTCACACCACACCGCAACCAGTTCCCACCACTCCGAAACCAGTTCGCACCACTCCGCAACCAGTTCGCACCATTACGCAACTGGTTCGCACCACTCTGCAACCAGTTCGCACCACTCCGCAACCAGTTCCCACCACTCTGCAGCCAGTTTGCACAAATCCGAAACCAATTCGCACCACTCTGCAACCAGATCGCACCACTCCGCAGCCAGTTCCCACCACTCTGCAACCAGTTCGCACCACTCCGCAACCAGTTAACACCAATCTGAAACCAGTTCGCACTACAAAACCTGTTGGCACCACTCCGCAACCAGTTCGCACAACTCCGCAACCAGTTCGCACCACTGAGCAACCAGTTCGCACCACTTCGCAACCAGTTTGCACCACTCCGCAACCAGTTCGTCCCACTCCGCAACCAGCTTGCACCACTTTGCAGCCAGTTCGCACCACTCCGCAACCAGGTCACACCACTCCACAACCAGTTCGCACCACTCTGCAATCCGTTCGCACCACTCCGCAACCAGTTCGCACCACTCCCCAACCAGTTCGCACCACTCGGCAACCAGTTTGCATCACTCCGCAACCAGTTTGCACCACTCCGCAACCCGTTTGCACCACTCCGCAACCAGTTCGCACCACTCCGCAACCAGTTCGCACCACTCCTCAACCAGTTCGCACCATTCCACAACCAGTTCCCACCACTCGGCAACCAGTTTGCACCACTGCGCAACCAGTTTGTACAACATCTCAACCAGTTTGCACCACTCCGCTGCTAGTTTGCACCACTCCGCAACCAGTTTGTACCACTCCGCAACTAGTTCACAACACTCTGCAACCAGTTTGCACCACTCCGCAACCAGTTCACACCTCTCTGCAACCAGTTAGCACCACACCGCAACCAGTTCACACCACTCTGCAACCAGTTCGCACAACTCCGCAACCAATCCGCACCACTCTGCGACCGGTTTGCACCACTCCGCAGCCAGTTTGCACCACTCCGCAACCAGTTTGCACCACTCCGTAACCAGTTCGTACCACTCCGCACCCAGTTTACACCACTCTGAACCAGTTGGCACCATTCCGCAACCAGTTCGCACCACTCCGCAACCAGTTTGCACCACTCCGCAACTAGTTCCCACCACTCCGCAACCAGTTCGCACCACTCCGCAACCAGTTCGCACCACTCCGCAACCAGTTCGCACCACTCCGCAACCAGTTCGCACCACTCCGCAACCAGTTCGCACCACTCCGCAACCAGTTTGCACCACTCCGCAGCCAGTTTGCACCACTCCGCAGCCAGTTTGCACCACTCCGCAGCCAGTTTGCACCACTCCGCAGCCAGTTTGCACCACTCCGCAGCCAGTTTGCACCACTCCGCAGCCAGTTTGCACCACTCCGCAGCCAGTTTGCACCACTCCGCAGCCAGTTTGCACCACTCCGCAACCAGTTGGCACCACTCCGCAACCAGTTCGCACCTCTCCGCAACCAGTTCGCACCACTCCACAACCAGTTTGCACCACTCGACAACCAGTTTGCACCACTCTGCATCCAGTTTGCACCACTCCGTAACCAGTTCGCACCACTCCGCAACCGGTTCGCACCACTCCGAAACCAGTTTGCACCACTCCGCAACCAGTTCGCACCACTCTGCAACCAGTTTGCACCACCCCGCAACCAGTTCACACCACTCCGCAACCAGTTCCCACCACTCGGAAACCAGTTCGCACCACTCCGCAACCAGTTCGCACCACTCCGCAACCAGCTCGCACCACTCCGCAACCTGTTCGCACCACTTCGCAACCATTTCGCACCACTCCGCAACCAGTTCGTACCACTCTGCAGCCGGTTTGCACAAATCCGAAACCAATTTGCACCACTCTGCAACCAGATCGCACCACTCCGCAGCCAGTTCCCACCACTCTGCAACGAGTTCGCACCACTCCGCAGCCAGTTCACACCAATCTGCAACCAGTTCGCACTACACAACCTGTTGGCACCACTTCGCAACCAGTTCGCACCACTCCGCAACCAGTTCGCACCACTGAGCAACCAGTTCGCACCACTTCGCAACCAGTTTGCACCACTCCGCAACCAGTTCGTACTACTCCACAACCAGCTTGCACCACTCCGCAGCCAGTTTACACCACTCCGCAACCAGGTCACACCACTCCACAACCAGTTCGCACCACTCTGCAACCAGTTTGCACCACTCCGCAACCAGTTCGCACCACTCCCCAACCAGTTCACACCACTTTGCAACAAGTTTGCACCACTCCGCAACTCGTTTGCACCGCTCTGCAGCCAGTTCGCACCACTCTGCAACCAGTTTGCACCACTTCGCAACCAGATTGCACCATTCCGCAACCAGTTCGCACCACTCTGCAACCCGTTCGCACCACTCTGCAACCCGTTTGCACCACTCCGCAACCAGTTTGTACAACATCTCAACCAGTTTGCACCACTCCGCAGCTAGTTCGCACCACTTCGCACCCAGTTTGTACCACTCCGCAACCAATTCGCACCACTCCGCAACCAGTTTGCACCACTCCGCAACTAGTTCACACCACTCCGCAACCAGTTTGCACCACTCTGCAACCAGTTCGCACAACTCCGCAACCAGTCCGCACCACTCTGCGACCAGTTTGCACCACTCCGCAGCCAGTTCGCACCACTCCACAACCAGTTTGCACCACTCCGTAACCAGTTCGAACCACTCCGCACCCAGTTCGCACCACTCCGCAACCAGTTGGCACCATTCCGCAACCAGTTTGCACCACTCCGCAACCAGTTCGCACCACTCCGCAACCAGTTCACACCATTTCGCAACCAGTTCGCACCACTCCGCAACCAGTTTACAACACTCCTGAACCAGTTCGCACAACTCCGCAACCAGTTGGCACCAATCCGCAACCAGATCACACCACTCCGCAACCAGTTCGCACCACTCCGCAACCTGTTCGCACCACTGTGCAACCAGTTCGCTCCACTCCGCAACCATTTCGCACCACTCCGCAACCAGTTCACACCACTCCGCAACCAATTCGCACCACTCCGCAACCAGTTCGCACCACTCCACAACCAGTTCGCACCACTCTGCAACCAGTTCGCACCACTCCGAAACCAGCTGGCACCACTCTGCAACCAGTTTGCACCACTCCGCAACCAGTTTGCACCACTCCGCAACGAGTTCGCACCACTCCGCAACCAGTTCGCACCACCCCGCACCCAGTTCGCACCACTCCGCAACCAGTTGGCACCACTCCGCAACCAGTTTGCACCACTCCGCAACGAGTTCGCACCACTCCGCAACCAGTTCGCACCACCCCGCACCCAGTTCGCACCACTCCGCAACCAGTTGGCACCACTCCGCAACCAGTTTGCACCACTCCGCAACGAGTTCGCACCACTCCGCAACCAGTTCGCACCACCCCGCACCCAGTTCGCACCACTCCGCAACCAGTTGGCACCACTCCGCAACCAGTTTGCACCACTCCGCAACGAGTTCGCACCACTCCGCAACCAGTTCGCACCACCCCGCACCCAGTTCGCACCACTCCGCAACCAGTTGGCACCACTCCGCAACCAGTTTGCACCACTCCGCAACGAGTTCGCACCACTCCGCAACCAGTTCGCACCACCCCGCACCCAGTTCGCACCACTCCGCAACCAGTTGGCACCACTCCGCAACCAGTTTGCACCACTCCGCAACGAGTTCGCACCACTCCGCAACCAGTTCGCACCACCCCGCACCCAGTTCGCACCACTCCGCAACCAGTTGGCACCACTCCGCAACCAGTTTGCACCACTCCGCAACGAGTTCGCACCACTCCGCAACCAGTTCGCACCACCCCGCACCCAGTTCGCACCACTCCGCAACCAGTTGGCACCACTCCGCAACCAGTTTGCACCACTCCGCAACGAGTTCGCACCACTCCGCAACCAGTTCGCACCACCCCGCACCCAGTTCGCACCACTCCGCAACCAGTTGGCACCACTCCGCAACCAGTTTGCACCACTCCGCAACGAGTTCGCACCACTCCGCAACCAGTTCGCACCACCCCGCACCCAGTTCGCACCACTCCGCAACCAGTTGGCACCACTCCGCAACCAGTTTGCACCACTCCGCAACGAGTTCGCACCACTCCGCAACCAGTTCGCACCACCCCGCACCCAGTTCGCACCACTCCGCAACCAGTTGGCACCACTCCGCAACCAGTTTGCACCACTCCGCAACGAGTTCGCACCACTCCGCAACCAGTTCGCACCACCCCGCACCCAGTTCGCACCACTCCGCAACCAGTTGGCACCACTCCGCAACCAGTTTGCACCACTCCGCAACGAGTTCGCACCACTCCGCAACCAGTTCGCACCACCCCGCACCCAGTTCGCACCACTCCGCAACCAGTTGGCACCACTCCGCAACCAGTTTGCACCACTCCGCAACGAGTTCGCACCACTCCGCAACCAGTTCGCACCACCCCGCACCCAGTTCGCACCACTCCGCAACCAGTTGGCACCACTCCGCAACCAGTTTGCACCACTCCGCAACGAGTTCGCACCACTCCGCAACCAGTTCGCACCACCCCGCACCCAGTTCGCACCACTCCGCAACCAGTTCGCACCATTCCACAACCAACTCGCACCACTCTGCAACCAGTTCGCACCACTCCGCAACCAGTTCGCACCACTCCGCAACCAGTTTGCACCACTCCGCAACCAGTTCGCACCACTCGGCAACCAGTTCACACCACTTCGCAGCTAGTTCGCACCACTCCGCAACCGGTTTGCACCACTCCGCATCCAGTTCACACCACTCCGCAACCAATTCACAAAACTCCGCAACAAGTTCGCACCACTCCACAACCAGTTCGCACCACTCCGCAACCAGTTTGCACCACTCCGCAACCAGTTCGCACCACTTTGCAACCAGTTCGCACCACTTTGCAACCAGTTCGCACCACTTTGCAACCAGTTCGCACCATTCTACAGCCAGTTCGCACCACTCCGCAACCAGTTCGCACCACTTTGCAACCAGTTCGCACCACTTTGCAACCAGTTCGCACCATTCTACAGCCAGTTCGCACCACTCCGCAACCAGTTTGTACCACTCCGCAACAAGTTTGCACCACTCCGCAACCAGTTCGCACCACTGCGCAACCAGTTCGCACCACTCCGCAACCAGTTTGCACCCCTCTATGCAACCGGTTCGCACCACTCCGCAAGCAGTTTGCACAACGGAGGCAGCCTGTTCGCACGATTCTGCAACCAGTTCGCACCACTCCGCAACCAGTTCGTACCACTCCGCAACCAGTTCCCACAAGTCCGCAACCAGTTCACACCACTCCGCAACCAGTTCGCACAACTCCGCAACCAGTTTGCACCACTCCGCAACCAGGTCACACCACTCCGAAACCAGTTCGCACCACTCCGTAACCTGTTCGCACCACTCCGCACCCAGTTCGCACCACTACGCAACCAGTTTGCACCACTCCGCAACCAGTTCACACCACTCCGCAACGAGTTCGCACCATTCCGCAACCAGTTTGCACCACTCCGAAACCAATTCGCACCACTCTGCAGCCAGTTCGCACCACTCTGCAACCAGTTCCCACCACTCTAGAAACCAGGTCGCACCATTCCACAACCAGTTGCACCACTCTCCAACCAGTTGGCACCACTCCGCAACCAGTTCGCACAACTCTGCGACCAGTTCGCACCACTCCGCAACCAGTTTAAACCACTCCGCAACCAGTTCGCACCACTCCGCAACCAGCTTGCACCACTCCGCAGCCAGTTCGCACCACTCCGCAACCACTTCGCACCACTTCTCAACTAGTTCGCACCATTCCTCAGCCAGTTCGCACCACTTCGCAACCAGTTCGCACCACTCCGCAACCAGTTCGAACCACTCCGCAGCCAGTTTGCACCACTCCGCAACCTGTTTGCACCACTCCGCAACCAGGTCACACCACTCCACAACCAACGCGCACCACTCCGCAACACGTTCGCACCACTCCACAACCAGTTCGCACCACTCCGCAACCATTTCGCACCACTCCGCAACCAGTTCGCACCACTTTGCAACCAGTGCGCACCACTCCGCAACCAGTTTGCACCACTTTGTAACCAGTTCGCACCACTCTGCAAACAGTTCGCATCACTCCGCAACCAGTTTGCACCACTCCGCAACAAGTTTGCACCATTTCGCAACCAGTTCGCACCACTGCGCAACCAGTTCGCACCACTCCGCAACCAGTTCGCAGCCCTCTCTGCAACCAGTTTGCACCACGGAGGCAGCCTGTTCGCACGATTCCGCAACCAGTTCGCACCACTCCGCAACCAGTTCGCACCACTCCGCAACCAGTTTGCACCACTTCGCAACCAGTTCGCACCACTGCGCAACCAGTTCGCACCCCTCCGCAACCAGTTCGCACCCCTCGGCAACCAGTTCGCACCACTCGGCAACCAGTTCGCACCACTCTGCAACCTGTTTGCACCACTCCGCAACCAGGTCACACCACTCCACAACCAACGCGCACCACTCCGCAACCCGTTCGCACCACTCCGCAACCAGTTCGCAACACTCCGCAACGAGTTCGCACCACTCCACAACCAGTTCGTACCACTCCTCGACCAGTTCGCACCACTTCGCAACCAGTTCGCACCACTCCGCACCCATTGCACACCACTCCGCAAGCAGTGCGCACCACTCCGCAACCAGTTCGCACCAGTCCGCAACCAATTCGCACCACTCCGCAACAAGTTTGCACCATTTCGCAACCAGTTCGCACCACTGCGCAACCAGTTCGCACCCCTCCGCAACCAGTTCGCACCCCTCGGCAACCAGTTCGCACCACTCGGCAACCAGTTCGCACCACTCTGCAACCTGTTTGCACCACTCCGCAACCAGGTCACACCACTCCACAACCAACGCGCACCACTCCGCAACCCGTTCGCACCACTCCGCAACCAGTTCGCAACACTCCGCAACGAGTTCGCACCACTCCACAACCAGTTCGTACCACTCCTCGACCAGTTCGCACCACTTCGCAACCAGTTCGCACCACTCCGCACCCATTGCACACCACTCCGCAAGCAGTGCGCACCACTCCGCAACCAGTTCGCACCAGTCCGCAACCAATTCGCACCACTCCGCAACAAGTTTGCACCATTTCGCAACCAGTTCGCACCACTGCGCAACCAGTTCGCACCCCTCCGCAACCAGTTCGCACCCCTCGGCAACCAGTTCGCACCACTCGGCAACCAGTTCGCACCACTCTGCAACCTGTTTGCACCACTCCGCAACCAGGTCACACCACTCCACAACCAACGCGCACCACTCCGCAACCCGTTCGCACCACTCCGCAACCAGTTCGCAACACTCCGCAACGAGTTCGCACCACTCCACAACCAGTTCGTACCACTCCTCGACCAGTTCGCACCACTTCGCAACCAGTTCGCACCACTCCGCACCCATTGCACACCACTCCGCAAGCAGTGCGCACCACTCCGCAACCAGTTCGCACCAGTCCGCAACCAATTCGCACCACTCCGCAACAAGTTTGCACCATTTCGCAACCAGTTCGCACCACTGCGCAACCAGTTCGCACCCCTCCGCAACCAGTTCGCACCCCTCGGCAACCAGTTCGCACCACTCGGCAACCAGTTCGCACCACTCTGCAACCTGTTTGCACCACTCCGCAACCAGGTCACACCACTCCACAACCAACGCGCACCACTCCGCAACCCGTTCGCACCACTCCGCAACCAGTTCGCAACACTCCGCAACGAGTTCGCACCACTCCACAACCAGTTCGTACCACTCCTCGACCAGTTCGCACCACTTCGCAACCAGTTCGCACCACTCCGCACCCATTGCACACCACTCCGCAAGCAGTGCGCACCACTCCGCAACCAGTTCGCACCAGTCCGCAACCAATTCGCACCACTCCGCAACAAGTTTGCACCATTTCGCAACCAGTTCGCACCACTGCGCAACCAGTTCGCACCCCTCCGCAACCAGTTCGCACCCCTCGGCAACCAGTTCGCACCACTCGGCAACCAGTTCGCACCACTCTGCAACCTGTTTGCACCACTCCGCAACCAGGTCACACCACTCCACAACCAACGCGCACCACTCCGCAACCCGTTCGCACCACTCCGCAACCAGTTCGCAACACTCCGCAACGAGTTCGCACCACTCCACAACCAGTTCGTACCACTCCTCGACCAGTTCGCACCACTTCGCAACCAGTTCGCACCACTCCGCACCCATTGCACACCACTCCGCAAGCAGTGCGCACCACTCCGCAACCAGTTCGCACCAGTCCGCAACCAATTCGCACCACTCCGCAACAAGTTTGCACCATTTCGCAACCAGTTCGCACCACTGCGCAACCAGTTCGCACCCCTCCGCAACCAGTTCGCACCCCTCGGCAACCAGTTCGCACCACTCGGCAACCAGTTCGCACCACTCTGCAACCTGTTTGCACCACTCCGCAACCAGGTCACACCACTCCACAACCAACGCGCACCACTCCGCAACCCGTTCGCACCACTCCGCAACCAGTTCGCAACACTCCGCAACGAGTTCGCACCACTCCACAACCAGTTCGTACCACTCCTCGACCAGTTCGCACCACTTCGCAACCAGTTCGCACCACTCCGCACCCATTGCACACCACTCCGCAAGCAGTGCGCACCACTCCGCAACCAGTTCGCACCAGTCCGCAACCAATTCGCACCACTCCGCAACAAGTTTGCACCATTTCGCAACCAGTTCGCACCACTGCGCAACCAGTTCGCACCCCTCCGCAACCAGTTCGCACCCCTCGGCAACCAGTTCGCACCACTCGGCAACCAGTTCGCACCACTCCGCAACCCGTTTGCACCACTCCGCAACCAGTTCGCACCACTCCGCAACCAGTTCGCACCACTCCACAACCAGTTCGCACCACTCCGCAACCAGTTCGCACCACTCCGCAACCAGTTCGCACCACTCCGCAGCCAGTTTGCACCACTTCGCACCTTGTTCGCACCACTCCGCGACCAGTTTGCACCACTTCGCAACCACTTTACACCACTCCGCAACCAGTTCATCACTCCGCAACCAGTTTGCACCACTTTGCAACCAGTTCGCACACCTCTGCAACCAGTTTGCACCACTCCGCAACCAGTTCGCACCACTCCGCAACCAGTTCGCACCACTCCGCAACCCGTCCGCACCACTCCGCAACCAGGTCGCACCACTCCGCAACCAATTCGAACCACTCCGCAACCACTTCGCACCATTCCGCAACCAGTTCACACCACTCCGCAACCAATTGGCACCACTCTGCAACCAGTTCGCACCACTCCGCAACCAGTTCGTACCACTCCGCAACCAGTTTGCACCACTATGCAACCAGTTTGCACCACTCCGAAACCAGTTCCCTCCACTCTGCAACCAGTTCGCACCACTCCGCAACCAGTTCGCACCACTCAGCAACCAGTTCGCACCACTCCGCAACCAGCTCACACCACTCTGCAACCAGTTCGCACCAGTCCGCAACCAGTTCGCAGCACTCCGCAACCAGTTTGCACCACTCTGCAACCAGTTCCCACAACTCCCAACCAGTTCGCACCATTCCGCAACCAGTTTGCACCACTCCGCAGCGAGTTTGGACCACTCCGCGACCAGTTCGCACCACTCCGCAACCAGTTCTCACCACTCCGCAACCAGTTTACACCACTCTGCAGCCAGTTCGCACCACTCCGCAACCAGTTCGCACTACTCTGCAACCAGTTCTTACCACTTCGCAACCAGTTCGCACCACTCCGCAACCTGTTCGCACCACTCCACCTCCAGCTTGCACCACTCCGCAACCAGGTCGCACCACTCCGCATCCAGTTCGCACCACTCCGCAACTAGTTTGCACCACCCTGCAACCAGTTCGCACCACTCTGCAACCAGCTCGCACCACTCCGCAACCAGTTTGCACCACTCCTCAACCAGTTTGCACCACTCCGCAATCAATTCGCACCACTCTGCAACCAGTTCGCAGCACTCCGCAACCAGTTCGCACCATTCTACAACCAGTTTGCACCACTCCGCAGCCAGTTCACACCACTCCGCGACCAGTTTGCACCACTCTGCAACTAGTTCGCACCACTCCGCAACCAGTTAGCACCACTATGCAACCAGTTTGTACCACTCCGCAGTTAGTTTGTACGTACACTAACACGAACTTACACGCACTTACACACACTTCAAGGCAATGACACGCACTTACACGCACTTACATGCACTTACATGCACTTACACATACTTACACGCCCTTACACGCGCCCACACACACTTACATGCATTTACACACACTTACACACACTTACACACACTTACACACACTTGCATACACTTACATGCACTGAAACGTACTTACACACACTTACGCGTACTTACACGTACTTACATGCACTTACACCAACTTGCATGTACTTACACTAACGTACACATACTTACACGCACTTGCACGCACTTACACGCACTTACACGCACGTACACGTACTTACACACACTTACACGACCTTACATGCGCTTCCACACATTTACACACACTTACACGCACTTACACGCACTTACACGTACTTTCACGCACTTTCATGCACTTACACGCACTTACACGCACTTACACGCACTTACACGCACTTACATGCACTTACCCACACATACACAAACTTACATGCACCTACACGCACTGACACACACTTACACGCACTTACACGCACTTACACGTATTTACACACACTTGCACAAACTTACACGCACTTACACACACATACACGCACATACACGTACTTACACGTACTTACACGTACTTACACGCACTTACACACACTGACACGTGCTTACACGTACTTACACGCACTTACACCTACTTACACACACTTACACGCACTTACACACACTTACACGCACTCACAAACTTACACAAACTTACACGCACTTACGCACACTGACATGCACTTGCACGTACTTACATGCACTTACACGTACATACACATACTCACACGCACTTACATGTACTTACGCGCACTTACATGCACTTACACGCACTTACATGCACTTACACACACTTACACGTACATACACGCACGTACAGGCACTCATACGCACTTACAAACACTTACACGCTCTTACACGTACGTACACATAGTTTCACACACTTACACACACAAACACACACTTATATGCACTTACACACACTGACACGCACGTACACACACTTACACGTACTTATACATACTTAAATACACTTTCCCACACTTACACGCACTTACACACACTTATACACACTTATACAAACTTACACACACTTTCATGCACTTACACGCACTTACACGCACTTACATGTACTAACACGCACTTACACATACTTACACGAACGTACACGTACTTACACGTACTTACATGCACTTACATGCAGTTACACATACAGACACAAACTTACACACAGTTACACGCACTTACACACACTTACACGGACTTACATGCACTTACACACACTTACACGTACTTACACGCACTTGCACACACTAATATACACTTACACACACTAACATGCACTTACATGCAATTACACACAATTACACAAACTTACACGCACTTACATGCACTTACATATACTTACATGCACTTACAAACACTTACACGCACTTACACGCACTTACACGCACTGACACGCACTAACACATACATACACGCACTCACATGCACTTACACGTACTTACATGCACTTACAGGCACTTACGCAAACGTTCACGGACTTACACGCACTGATACCAACTTACACGTACTTTCACACACTTACATGCACTTACACTCAATTACATACACTTACACGCATTTATACACACTTACTTGTACTTTCATGTACTTACAGAAACTTACACGTACTTACACGCACTTACACGCACTTACATGCACTAACACGTACTTACACGCACTTACAAGTACTTACACACACTTAGACGTACTTACACACACGTCCACACACTTACACGAACTTACACACACTTTCATGAACTTACATGCACTTACACGTACTTACACGTACTTACATACACTTTCCCGTACTTAAGCGCACTTACACGCACTTACACGCACTTACACAAACATACACGCACTTACACGCACTTACACGTACCTGCACACACTTACACGCACTTACACGTACTTACATGCACTTACACGCAGTTACACACACTCACACGTACTAACACCCACTAACACGTACTAACACGCACTTCTACGCACTTACACACACTTACACACACTTACACGTATTGACATGCACTTACATGCACTTCTACACACTTACACGCCTTTACACGCACTTACACATACTTACACAAACTTACACGCACTTACGCGCACTTACACGCAATGACCAGTGCTGACCTTGGGCCATTGGACATCGACGCCCATCGATGCCCATCGGTCCATCCATGGACCTGTTTCTAGGGACATCGATGTGACTTTACATGTAAGTGCCTGATATGGCCACCAAAGCCTAGAAAGCAGTGGTCGTGAACACCAACAAAAATTTAGAAATAGGCACACTTTCACAGAACATAGTTCAAATTGACAAAGGGCTCGGTTTGACACGACCATTAGATTGACGGTTTTGATCGAAAGGATCGAAACTGTCGATCGTGCAATGCATCCCACGGCTACGATATGCTACAAGGAGGATATTGACTGGTCACGAGGTAATGCATGTAGCCATGAAAGCAGAATATATGTTAACGTGTTGCCAGGTTGGTAAAATGCATGGCTGTCATTGGGACGTAGAATACATCCTAGCCTCTGGACAACGTGGATGTTGATGTGCTTTGCCATGTGGAGATGCCACATTGCATGCCCAGTAGGCTAATTCAGGCCTAGTATACCACATGGCAGGTACACATGTTGAGAACCACACAGTTGTATGAGGATATGAAAAAAAAATCCAAAACAAATGGCCAAGACTCGAACTTGTCGTCCTTGGGATTTTCCGGTAATTCAGGGGTCCCGTAAATCTGAGGGGCCGATGGGTCTCTCGGTGAGCCTGGAGTGCGCGCTGGGTTCCCATCGGCATTGATGGGACATCGATGCGGATCGATGTCCCGATGTCAATGGAGGGGTCTTCCATCGAACACCAAGGACAACTATGGCACGACACGCAGGGACACGCACTTACACGCAATTACACACAATTAAACCCACTTACACATACTTACATGCACTTACAAGCACTTACACGTACTAACACGCACTTACACGTACTAACACGCACTTACACGCACTTACACGGATGCACTTAAACGCACTTACACCCACTTACACGAACTTACACGCACTTACATGCACTTACACGTACTTACACACACTTACACTCACTTACACACATGTACACGAACTTACACGTGTTTACACGCACTTACACAAACTTACACGCGCTTACACGTACCTACACACACTTACACGTACTTACACACACTTACACATACAAACATGACTTACACACACTTACACGTACTTACACGTACTTACACGCACGTACACGTGCTTATCCCCACTTACACACACTTACAGGCACTTCCACGTACTTGCGCGCACTTACATGAACTTACACCAAATTACATGCACATAAACCGCACTTCCACGCACTTTACACGTACTTACACGCACTAAGACATACTTACACACACTTACATGTGCTTACACGCACTTATACGCATTTACACACACTTACATGCATTTACACGTAGTTACACGCACTTACACACACTTACACGCACTTGGACGTACTTACACATACTTAGACGTACTTACATATACTTACATGTACTAACACGACTTACACGCACTTACATACACTTGCACGCACTTAGACATACTTACATGAACTTACACGCACTTATACGTACTTACACGCACTTACATGCACGGACACGCACTTACACGCACTTACACGAACTTACACCCACTTACATGCACTTACACGCACTGACACGCACCTACACGCACTTACACATACTTACACGTACTTACACATACTCACATCCATTTACACACACTCACACACACTTACACACACTTACACGTACTTCCACGTACTTACACGCACTTACAAAGACTTACACATATGTAAACAAACTTACACGTACTTACGCACACTTGCAACCACTTACATGCACTTAGACACACTTACGTACACTTACAAGCACTTACACGCACCTACACGCACTTACACACACTTACACGCACTAACACGTACTTACACACACTTACACAGACACACTTGCTTGCACTTACACACACTTACACAAATTTACACGCACTTACATGTGTTTACATGCACTTACACGTACTTACACGCACTTACTTGTACTTACACGTACCTACACGTACATACACATACTTACATGCACTTACACGCACTTACACATACTTACACAAACTTACACACACTTACACGCACTAACACAAACTTACATACACTTACATGTATTTACACACACTTACACGCACTTACATGCACTTGCACATACTAACACACACTTGCACACACTTACATGTACTTACAGGCACTTACATGCAATTACACGAACTTACACGTACTTACATGCACTTATACACACTTACACGCACTTACACGCACATACACACACTCACACGCACTTACACGTACTGACATACAATAACACACACTTACACGCACTCACATGCACTTACACGTACTCACATACACTTACAGGCACTTACACACACTTACACGCACGTACGCAAACGTACACGGGCTTACACGCACTTACACCAACTTATACGTACTTTCACACAGTTACATGCACTTACACGTACTTACATGCATTTACACGCATTTTTACACACTTACTTGTACTTACACGTATTTACAGAAACTTACACGTACTTACAAGCATTTACACGCACTTACATGCACTAACACGCACTTACATGCACTAACAAGTACTTACACGCACTTACACGCACTTACATGCACATACACGCACTAACACGTACTTACACGTACTTGCACGCACCTCCATGCACTTGCACAAACTTACACCCACTTACATGAACTTACATGCACTTACACGCACTTACACGTACTTACACGCACTTTCACGCACTTACACGCACTTACATGCACTTGTATGCACTTACACAAACGTACACGTACTTACTCATACTTACACGTACCTACACACACTTACACGCACTTACACGTACTTTCATGCACTTACACGCAGTTACACACACTCACACATACTAACACGCACTAACACGCACTAACACGCACTTACACGCACTTACATGCACTTACACACACTTACACATACTGATACACACTTACATGTACTTCTACGCACTTACACGCCTTTACACGCACTTACACACACTTACATGAACTTACACGCACTTACGCGCACTTACACGCACTGACCAGTGTTGACCTTGGGCCATCGGACATCGACCCGGCTTTGGTTTATGTGACCCGGCTCTAGTTTCTGTGACCCGGCTTTGGTTTATGTGACCCGGCTCTGGTTTCTGTGATCCGGCTTTGGTTTCTGTGACCCGGCGGTGGTTTCTTTGACCTGGCTTATGTTTTTGTGAGCCGGCTTTGGTTACTATGACCCGGCTTTGGTACCTGTGACCACGCTTTGGTTTCTGTGACCTGGCTCTGGTTTTTGTGACCCGGCTTTGGTTCTGTGACCTGGCTTTGGTTGCTGTGACCCGGCTTTGGTGTCAGTGATCGGACTTTGGATAATGTGACCCGGCTTTGGTTTATGTGACCCGGCTTTGGTTTTGTGACCCGGCTTTGGGTTTTCTGACCCGGCTTTGGTTTCTGTTACCCAGCTTTGGTTTCTGTGACCCGGCTTTGGTTTCTGTGACCCGGCTTTGGTTTTTGTGATCCGGCTTTGGTTTCTGTGACCCGGCTTGGGTTTATCTGATCCAGCTTTGGTTTCTTTGCTCCAGCTTTGGTTTCAGTCTACCGGCTGTGGTTTACCCAGGTTCAGTTTCTTTGAGCTGGCTTTGGTTTCCGTGACCCGCCTTTGGTTTCTATGACCCGGTTTTTGTTTCTGTGATCTGGCTTTGGTTTATGTGACCTGGTTTTGGTTTATGTGACTCGGCTTTGGTTTCTATGACCCGGCTTTACTTTCTGTGACTCGGCGTTGGTTTCTGTGACCTGGCTTTGGTTTCAGTGACCCGGCTTTGGTTTATGGGACCATTTTTGGTTAATGTGACCTGGCTTTGGTTTCTGTGACCCGGCTTTGGTTTCTTTGACCCGGCTTCGGCTTCTCTGACCCGGCTTTCTGTGACCCGGCTATGGTTTCTGTGACCCGGCTTTGGTTTGTGTGACCCGGATTTGGTTTGTGTGACCCGGCTTTGGTTTGTGTCACCCGGCTTTGGTTGTGTGATCGTGCTTTGGTTTCTTTGACCCGGCTTGGGGTTCTGTGACCCGACTTTGGTTTCTATGGCCTGGCTTTAGTTTATGTGACCCAGCTTTGGTTTCTGTGACCCGGCTTTGATTTCTGTGACCCGGTTTTGGTTTCTGTGACCCGGCTTTGGTTTCTGTGACCCGGCTTTGGTTTCTCTGACCCGGGTTTGGTTTCTGAGACCCGGAATTGGTTTCTGTGACCCAGCTTTGGTTTCTGTGACCCGGCATTGGTTTCTGTGACCCGGCTTTGGTTGCCGTGACCCGGCTTTGGTTTCTGTGACCCGGCTTTGGTTTTTGTGATCCGGCTCTGGTTTGTGTAACCCGGCTTTGGTTTCTGTGACCCGGCTTTGGTTTCTGTGACCCGGCTTTGGTTTATGTGACCCGGCTCTTGTTTCCGTGACCCGGCTTTGGTGTCTGTGACCCGCCTTTGGTTTCTGTGACCCGGCTCTGGTTTCTGTGATCCGGCTCTGGTTTCTGTGATCCGGCTCTGGTTTCTGTGATCCGGCTCTGGTTTGTGTAACCCGGCTTTGGTTTCTGTGACCCGGCTTTGGTTTCTGTGACCCGGCTTTGGTTTATGTGACCCGGCTCTTGTTTCCGTGACCCGGCTTTGGTGTCTGTCACCCGCCTTTGGTTTCTTTGAGCTGGCTTTTGTTTCTGTGAGCTGGCTTTGGTTACTGTGACCCGCCTTTGGTTTCTCTGACCCCGCTTTGGTTTCTGTGACCTGGCTCTGGTTTCTGTGACCCGGCTTTGGTTATGTGACATGGCTTTGGTTGCTGTGACCCGGCTTTGGTTTCAGTGATCCGACTTTGGATTCTGTGACAAGGCTTTGGTTTCTGTGACCTGGCTTTGGTTTCTATGACCGGGCTTTGGTTTCTGTGCTCCGGCTTTGGTTTGTTGACCCGGCTTTGGTCTTGTGACCCGGCTTTGGTTTTTGTCATCCGGCTTTGGTTTATGTAACCGGCTTTGGTTTATGTGACCCGGCTTTGGTTTTTGTGACCTGGCGTTGGATTCTGTGACCCGGTTTTGGTTTATGCGATCCGGCTTTGGTTTATGTGACTTGGCTTTGGTTTCTGTGACCCCTCTTTGGTTGCTATGACCCGGCTTTCGTTTCTGTGACCCGGCTTTGGTTTCTATGACCCGGCTTTGGTTTCTGTGACCCGGCTTTGGTTACTGTGACCCGGCTTTAATTTTTGTGACCCGGCGTTGGTTTCTGTGACCCGGCTTTGGTTTCAGTGATCCGGCTTTGGTTTATGCGACCCGGCTTTGGTTTCGTTTACCCAGCTTTGGTTTTTGTGACCCGCCTTTCGTTTGTGTGACCCGGCTTTGGCTTCTGTGACCTGGCTTTGTGTGACCTGGCTCTGGTTTCTGTGACCCACCTTTGGTTTCTGTGACCTGGCTTTGGTTTATGTGACCCGGCTTTGGTTTCTATGATCCGGCTTTGGTTTCTGTGACCTGGCTTTAGTTTCTGAGACCTGGCTCTGGTTTCTGTGACCCATCTTTGGTTTCTGTGACCCGACTTTGGTCTATGTGGCCCGGTTTTGGTTTCTGTGACCCGGCTTTTATTTATGTGACTCGGCTTTGGTTTTTTTTACCCGGCTTTGGTTTCTATGACCCAGCTTTCTTTCTGTGACCCAGCTTTGGTTTCTGTGACCCGATTTTGGTTTCTGTGACCTGGCTTTGGTTTCTGTGACTGGCTTAGGTTTCTCTGACCCGGCTTTGGTTTCTGTGACCGGGCCTTGGTTTGTGTGACCTGGCTTTGGTTTCTGTGACCCGGCTTTGGTTTCAGTGACTCGGCTTTGGTTTCCGTGACCCGGCTTTGGTTGCTGTGACCCGGCTTTGGTTTATGTGACCCGGCTTTGGTTTTAGTGACCCGGCTTGGTTTCTGTGACCCATCTTTGGTTTTGTGACCCGGCTTTGGTTTCAGTGACTCGGCTTTGGTTTCCGTGACCCGGCTTTGGTTGCTGTGACCCGGCTTTGGTTTATGTGACCCGGCTTTGGTTTTAGTGACCCGGCTTGGTTTCTGTGACCCATCTTTGGTTTTGTGACCCGGCTTTGGTTTCTGTGACCCGGCTTTGGTTTTTGTGTCCCGGCTTTGGTTTCTGGGACCGGCTTGGGTTTATCTGACCCAGCTTTGGTTTCTTTGCTCCAGCTTTGGTTTTACTCTACCGGATTTGGTTTATCCAGCTTTGGTTTCTTTGAGCTGGCTTTGGTCTATGTGACCCGTATTTGGTTTCTATGTCCTGGTTTTTGTTTATGTGATCCACCTTTGGGTTTGCATGACCCGGCTTTGGTTTATGTGACCCGGCTTTGATGTCTGTGACTCGGCTTTGCCTTCTGCGAGTCAGCGTTGGTTTCAATGACCTGGCTTTGGATTCAGTGACCCGGCTTTGGTTTATGGGACCGTTTTTGGTTCATGTGACCTGGCTTTGGTTTCTGTTACCCGGCTTTGCTTTCTGTGACCCAGCTTTGGCTTATGTGACCCGGCTTTCTGTGACCCGGCTATGGTTTCTGTGACCCGGCTTTGGTTTGTGTGACCTGGCTTTGGTTTGTGTGACCCGGCTTTGGGTTCTGTGACCCGGCTTTGGTTTCTGTGACCCAGCTTTGGTTTCTGTGACCCGGCTTTGGTTTCTGTGACCCAGCATTTGTTTATGTCGCATGGCTTTGGTTTCTGTGACCCAGCTTTGGCTGCTGTGACCCGGCTTTGATTTCTGTGACCAGGTTTTGGTTTCTGTGACCCGGCTTTGGTTTCTGTGACCCGGCTCTGGTTTCTGTGACCCGGCTTTGGTTTCTGTGACCCGGCATTGGTTTATGTGACCCAACTTTGGTTTCGGTGACCCGGCATTGGTTTCTGTAACCCGACTTTGGTTGCTGTGACCCGGCTTTGGTTTCCGTGACCCGGCTTTGGTTTTTGTGACCCGGCTTTGGTTTTTGTGACCCGGCTTTGGTTTTTGTGACCCGGCTTTGGTTTTTGTGACCTGGCTTTGGCTTGTGTGACCCGGCTTTGGTTTCTGTGACCCGGCTTTGGTTTCTGTGACCCGGCTTTGGTTTCTGTGACCCGGCTTTGGTTTCTGTGACCCGGCATTGGTTTATGTGACCCAACTTTGGTTTCGGTGACCCGGCATTGGTTTCTGTAACCCGACTTTGGTTGCTGTGACCCGGCTTTGGTTTCCGTGACCCGGCTTTGGTTTTTGTGACCCGGCTTTGGTTTTTGTGACCTGGCTTTGGTTTGTGTGACCCGGCTTTGGTTTCTGTGACCCGGCTTTGTTTCTCTGACCCAGCTATGGTTTCTGTGGCCCTGCTTTGGTTTCTGGGACCCGGCTTTGGTTTATGTGACCAGGCTCTGGTTTATGTGACCCGGCTTTGGTTTTTGTGACCCGGCTTTTGTTTCTTTGACCTGGCTTATGTTTATGTGAGCCGGCTTTGGTAACTGTGACCCGGCTTTGGTTTCTGTGACCCCACTTTGATTTCTGTGACCTGGCTCTGGTTTCTGTGACCCGGCTTTGGTTCGGTGACCTGGCTTTGGTTCCTGTGACCCAGCTTATCAGTGATCCGACTTCGTATAATGTGACCCGGATTTGGTTTCTGTGACCCGGCTTTGGTTTTGTGACCCGGCTTTGGTTTTTGTGACCCGGCTTTGGTTTCTGTTACCCGGCTTTGGTTTCTCTGACCCGGCTGTGGTTTCTGTGACCCCGCTTTGGTTTTTGTGACCTGGCTTTGGTTTCTGTGACCCGGCTTGGGTTTATCTGACCCAGCTTTGGTTTGTTTGCTCCAGCTTTGCTTTCAGTCTACCGGCTTTGGTTTACGCAGCTTTGGTTTCTTTGAGCTGGCTTTGGTTTCTGTGACCCGTCTTTGGTTTATATGACCCGGTTTTTGTTTCTGTTATCCGGCTTTGGTTTATGTGACCCGGCTTTGGTTTCTGTGACCCGGCTTTGCTTTCTGCGACTCAGAGTGTTTTCTTTGACCTGGATTTGGTTTCAGTGACCCCGCTTTGGTTTATGAGACCATTTTTGGTTAATGTGACCTGGCTTTGGTTTCTGTGACCCGGCTTTGGTTTATGTGACCCGGCTTCGGCTTCTCTGACCCAGCTTTCTGTGACCGGCTATGGTTTCTGTGACCCGGCTCTGGTTTCTGTGACCCGGCTTTGGTTTGTGTGACCCGGCTTTGGTTTGTGTGACCCGGCTTTGGTTCTGTGACCGAGCTTTGGTTTCTTTGACCCGGCTTTGGTTCTGTGACCCGGCTTTGGTTTCGGTGGCCAGGCTTTGGTTTCTGTGACCCAGCTTTGGTTTTTGTAACCCGGCTTTGATTTCTGTGACCCGGTTTTGGTTTCTGTGACCCGGCTTTGGTTTATGTGACCCGGCTTTTGTTTCTGTGACCCGGGTTTGGTTTCTGTGACCCGGCATTGCTTTCTGTGACCCAGCTTTGGTTTATGTGACCCGGCATTGGTTTCTGTGACCCGCCTTTGGTCGCCGTGACCCGGCTTTGGTTTCTGTGACCACGCTTTGGTTTTTGTGACCCAGCTTTGGTTTCTGTGAACCGGCTTTGGTTTCTGTGACCCGGCTTTGGTTTCTGTGACCCGGCGTTGGTTTCTGTGACCCGGCGTAGGTTTCTGTGACCTGGCTTTGGTTTTTGTGATCCAGCTTTGGTTTGCGTGACCCGGCTCTGCTTTCTGTGACCCGGCTTTGTTGTCTGTGACTCGGCTTTGGTTTCTGTGACCCCTTTTGTTGCTGTAACCCTGATTTGGTTTCTGTGACCCGGCTTTCGTTTGTGTGACCCTGCTTTGGTTTCTGTGACCCGGTTTTGATTAATGTGACCCGGTTCTGGTTTCTCTGACCTGGCTTTTGTTTCTGTGGCCCAGCTTTGGTTTCTGTGATCCGGCTTTGGTTTGTCTAGCTTTGGTTTCTTTGACCCGGCTTCGGTTTATCTGACCCGTCTTTGGTTTCTATGACCCGGCTTTTGTTTCTGTGACCTGGCTTTGCTTTCTATGACCCAGTTTGGTTTCTGTGACCTGGCTTTGGTTTCTGTGACCCGACTTTGGTTTCTGTGACTCGGGGTTGGTTTATGTGACCCGGCTTTGGTTTCGGTGACCCGTCTTTGGTTTCTGGGATCCGGCTTTGGTTTCTGTGACCCGGCTTTGGTTTTTGTGACCCGGCTGTCGTTTGTGTGACCCGGTTTTGGCTTCTCTGACCCGGCTCTGTGTGACCCGGCTTTGGTTTCTGTGACCCAACTTTGTTTTTTGTGATCCGACTTTGGTTTATGTGACCCGACGTTTGTTTATGTGATCCGGATTTGATTTCTGTGACCCGGCTTTTGTTTCGGTGACCCGGCTTTGGTTTTCGTGACCCAGCATTGGTTTCTGTGACCCGGCTTTGGTTTCTATGACCCGGTTTTGATTTCTGTGACCGGGCTTTGATTTCAATGACCCGGCTTTGCTTTCTGTGACCCGGCTTTTGTTCCCGTGTCCGAGCTTGGTTTCTGTGACCCGGCTTTGGTTTCTGTGACTCGACTTTGGTTTCTGTGACCTGGCTTTGGTCTCTGTGACCGGCTTACAGTTATGTGACCCGGCTTTGGTTTCTGCGACCGGGCTTTGGTTTGTGTGACCCGGCTTTGGTTTCTGTGACCCGGCTTTGGTTTCTGTGATCCGGCGTTGGTTTATCCAGCTTTGGTTTCTTTGGCCCGGCTTTGGTTTATGTGACCCGTCTTTGGTTTCTATGACCTAGCTTTTGTTTATGTGACCCGGCTTTGCTTTCTATGACCCGGCTTTGGTTTATGTCACCCGGCTTTGGTTTCAGTGACCCGGCTTTTGGTTTTTGTGACCCGGCGTTGGTTTCTGTGACCCCGCTTTGGTTTCTGTGACCCGGCATTCGTTTCTCTGACCTGGCTTTGGTTTTTGTGACCCGGCTTTGGTTTGTGTGACCCGGCTTTTCTTTGTGTGACCCGGCTTTGTTTTCTTTGACTCGACTTTGGTTCCAGTGACCCGGCTTTGGTTGCTGTGACCCGGCTTTGGTTTCTGTGTACCAGCTTTGGTTTCTGTGACCCTGCTTTGGTTTCTGTGACCCGGCTTTGATTTCTGTGACCCGGTTTTGGTTTCTTTGCGCTGGTTTCGTTTCTGTGGCCCAGCTTTGGTTTCTGTGATCCGGGTTTGGTTTTTCCAGTTTTGGTTTCTTTGACCCGGCTTTGGTTTCTGTGACCCGTCTTTGGTTTCTATGACCTGGCTTTCGTTTCTGTGACCCCGTTTTGCTTTCTATGACCTGGCTTTGCTTTCTCTGACCCAGCTTTGGTTTATGTCACCCGGCTTTGGTTTATGTGACCCGGTGTTGCTTTGTGTGACCCGACTTTGGTTTCTTTGACCCGTATTTGGTTTCTGGGACCCGGCATTGGTTTCACTGACCCAGCTTTGGTTTTTGTAACCGTGCTTTTGTTTGTGTGACCCGGCTTTGGATTCTTTGACCCGGCTTTGTGTGACCCGGCTTTGCTTTCTCTGACCCACCTTTGGTTTCTGTAACCTGACTTTGGTTTCTGTGACCCGACCTTGGTTTCTAGGATCTGGCTATGGTTTCCGTGACCTGGCTTTCATTTTTGTGACCCGGCTTTGGTTTCTGTGACCCAGCTTTGGTTTCTGTGACCCGGGTTTGGTTTCTATGACCAGGTTCTGATTTACGTGACTTTGTTTTGCTTTCAATGACCCGGCTTTGCTTTCTGTGACCCAGCTTTGATTTCTGTGTCCCAGCTTGGTTTCTATGACCCGGCTTTGCTTTCTGTGACCCGACTTTGGTTTTTGTGACCCGGCTTTGGTTTCTATGACCGGCTGAGGTTTCTGTGACCCTGCTTTGGTTTCTGTGCCCGGGTTTTGGTTCGTGTGACATGGCTTTGGTTTCTGTGACCGTGCTTTGGTTTCTGTGACCCGGCTTTCGTGTTTGTGACCTGGCTTTGGTTTCTGTGACCCGGCTTTTGTTTCTGTGACCCCCTTTGGTTTCTGTGACCCGGCTTGGTTTCTGTGACCCAGCTTTGGTTTTGTGACCCGGCTTTGGTTATTGTAACCCGGCTTTGGTTTCTGTGACCCGGCTTTGGCTTCTCTGACCCGGCTTTGATTTCTATGACCCGGTTTTGGTTTTTGTGACCCGGTTTTGGTCTCCGTGACCCGGCTTTGGTTTATTTCACCCAGCTTTGGTTTCTTTGGTCCAGCTTTGGTTTCTGTGTACCAGCTTTGGTTTACACAGCTTTGGTTTCTTTGACCCGGTTTTGGTTTATGTGACCCGTCTTTGGTTTCTATGATCTGGCTTTCATGTTTCTGACCCGGCATTGGTTTTTGTGACCCGGCTTTGGTTTCTGTGACTCGGTTTTGGTTTCTGTGACCCAGCTTTGGTTTATGTGACCAAGCTTTGCTTTCTGTGACTCGGTGTTGGTTTTTTTGACCCAGCTTTGGTTTTTGTGAACCGTCTTTGGTGTATGGGACCGTTTTTGGTTCCTGTGACCCGGCTTTGGTTTCTGTGACCCGGATTTGGGTTATGTGACCCGGCTTTGGTTCGTGTGACCGGGCCCTGGTTTCTGTGACCCGGCTTTGGTTTGTGTGACCCAGCTTTGGTTTCTGTGACCCGGCTTTGGTTTCTGTGACCCGGCTTTGGTTTCTGTGACCCGGCTTTGGTTTCTGTGACCCGGCTTTGGTTT